>CAJQZM010032740.1:0-16301 GCA_907164665.1 Colias nastes | reverse complement strand
AGATAACAATTTCCAAGAAAACTTTGAATATTTTTGATAATTACTAGTTAAGTAATTATCAAAAATATTCTAAGTTTTCTTCAAAGTCTATAGTAAAATAAACACCATATTTTATATAGTAATAACCACAAAGTTTTTAATTATTAACCAACCTTAGGTTCAGCGGTAGTAGTAACGCTAAGCGACGGCGAGCGCTGTGGACCAGATCTCTTCTTCTTCTCTATATGATATTGTCTCCTCTTATTCTGTACAGCCAATAGAAGAGATATGAACGTGTTCTTCAACTCTTTCTCATACTCCAATTCGTCTCTATGGGCCAGTTCTGCTATGAGAGTTTCAGAGAACTCGCGGATTAGGACCTCTAACTCCATGAATATCTCGTTCAGTTGGGCAAGAGAGAGATGGCGTAGTTCTGGAAGGGAGGAAATTATTTTTAGTAAAAAAATGGTAGGAATAAATTGTGGTTATATTTCGCTTTTCGTAATAATTTCTTCGTATGAATCAATTCGTTTCGTATGAATAAATGTTCAGAATATTGTGCAAGTTCAATTTATAATAGTCAATAGACAATTAAATATGATAGAACTACTTGGACGTTATGATCTTTATCCATTTTAATGATGACATAGCCATATCTCAATTATAGTTAATCAAACTACATATTTAAGGGCTTATTGAAATGGCCTTGATTATAGTTAATAAAAATTAAATAACAAGGTTACCTATTTAATACCTAAAAATACAAGTCATGATTCATGTTACCCAAATTAAGTAAATTGAAATGTATGAAACATAATTAAAGCCTATATTGTTGAGTATAATATAAAAATGTTTAGTATAATAATAATAAAATGTTTATATGGTGTATAGAACATGATACGAGAGTTTCGATGAGCTTCGAAGAAATCTAGTCTAGGTACTCGTATTTCACGCGACAAGTCACATCACGGGAAGTACTAAGGATAACTGACGCTATCGTTTCTGATCAGCATCATCTTAATCTTAATCTTAATACTATTATAAAGGCGAAAGTTTGTAAGTATGGATGTATGGATGTATGGATGTTTGTTACTCTTTCACGTAAAAACTACTGAACCGATTACAATGAAATTTAGCACACATATAGAGGGTAACTTGGATTAACACATAGGATAGGTTTTATCCCGGAAATCCCACGGGAACGGGAACTATGCGGGTTTTCCTTTGAAAACGCGGGCGAAGCCGCGGGCGGAAATCTAGTATTTCATAATGAAAACACCGCTTCAGCGTAAATAAATAAAACTTTACCAATGTTCAAAACAAGAAATAGCCGAGTCAAGCGAAGGAATCTGATATTTGTAAATGTAATGTAAATTTTTCGTAAAGGAGTTTTTGGAAACTTTCAGTTACGTGGTATTACAATAAAAGAGTTTGTTTTTATTCGACTATACAGAGAAATGGCGCGTGATTTTTATTGTCTAACTCTTTTGCTTAGACGTATTTATCTCCCTTACAACAACAGTTGATGGCAGATAAACCTAGTAACAAATATTCATAAAACCACATCATAAATCACCCAATAATCACCAAATATAATTAGAAAACGATCAGATTCATAAAACAACAGACGTTATTTATTATTCCTGATACTCCCATAGATACCACTACATATTGACGTATATCTTACGAGTTACATTCAATAAATCACAAAGCTATAAGTCACAGTATTGCTACACAGGTGATGGACATGTCGTGGCCATATCGTAGATTTGCTCATTTCATGATATGATCGATCATTTCACGAAATGGTCGCATTTCATGAAATGGCCAACATAGTTTGATCAGATCGTTAAATCGTCAACGTTTCACGATTTGGCTATCCACATTTGGCCAGATCGTATAAAATATAAAGAGTCCATAAAATATTAAAAAAAATCAGAATATTCTAAAAACTTGTTTAATGTCATTTAAGTTAGTGCCGCGGCAGCGGCCAGCGAATGCCAGAAGCGAATCGTTTTTGCAATAAAAAACAGTTAGGTTAGGTTAGGTTAGACTTTGATAAACAACGCACGAGCCGAGCGAGCAAAGCGAGCGTGCCGCGGCAGCGGCCGGCGAGTGCCAGAAGCGGATCGCTTTTTAAAAAACAAACAATTATAATACTATAGTAGGATATATAAAATAAATATATATCCTAAAAGAAAAAATGCGTCTTAAATTATTTTATTTAGGACGCATTTTTTCTTCAATACATATAAGATATCCACATTTTCCATAGTACTCGAACCGTCGTAAATTCTTTGCTATGACTTTCTTCATATTGTTATTAAACGAATTATGAAGTTTTTAACTGCGAATAATTAAATTTTCGCCAGCGGCCGCCATCTTATCACATAAACACAGAGCTTGCAGCGCCTCTACCAATGATTAATGTAACTATTTTACGATATGATCAAATAATTTTGATCATTTCATGAAAAAACCGCGCGTTTAGTTGGCCATATCGTGAAACGATTTCTTATCATTGATCTGCTCAAGCCACATCATGATGTAGCCAAACTAAATTGGCCATTTCACGAAATGCGACCATTTCGTGAAATGGCCAATCATATCATGAAATGAGCAAATTTACGATATGGCCACGACAGACACATTCGACCTGAATACATTGGTCATCTCATTACGAGCTACATGGTCACGTATAGACAACACGATTAGTGACCCCCAGTAATGTAATACGTATGAAGTTGAACCTTTTTGAATAAACTTTGGGAAGAATTTTAGAAAAAATGAATACAAAGTAATTTTGTGTGCAAAATTTTATGTTGGTAGAGGGGAATGTTTATTTTTTTTCCTATTCTATAGGAGTATTTTATAACAACAATTATGTTCATCAGGTAATAGTGGCGTTTCTTAAGAAAGAAAGTACCTACTCTACGAAAGAAAAGCATTTTGAATATCACACAAATTAATTAAAATAGAAGAAAAATCTCTGTTCTCTTTCAAAATTTCTGCCTATCTTCATGTCTAGACTCTAGGCGTGAAACGTCTTGTCTGAACATAACAACCGTCTGAGTGTTTTACATGTTACAACCTCACTTTGAAATTTGAATTAGTTAAATGTACATACACGAAATACACCAAACGCAAATAATTTGGTAGTTAAATAAAGCTAATATTTCTTTATAAACAGAAACATCACGGACTGTTTACTAAATGTTGTTTGAACAAACTCAGGCCAAGTTTCTTTATATTCAAGGATATGTTTATGTAAACTTACAACATTTAGAAATTAAAGGTATTTTCATAGATGGTAATTATTTTCAACTGTGTGCTTATGACCACACTTGTTTTAAAGTGTT
The DNA here is from genome assembly GCA_907164665.1 of Colias nastes. Classification (NCBI taxonomy): domain Eukaryota; kingdom Metazoa; phylum Arthropoda; class Insecta; order Lepidoptera; family Pieridae; genus Colias; species Colias nastes. Next base: position 12,963 of record CAJQZM010032740.1, on the reverse strand, counting down.
GAAGTCGGGATAAGTAATGTGAATAATATAATGAATAATCCCATCAAAAAAATATGTAGGTAGTATAAAATACTATTCGCGTAAAAGAAATTTTGTTGTGTATTTGTTAAAAATACTCACTATCTTCGTAGAGAGGCGAGCTCAGAACTTCCTTCCCTTTTTCCAGAGCCTCGTTGTACTCGATGATGTCTCCTTCAGATGATGGAGTTTCTTGCATCATATCATCTATTTCTTGTATCACCTACAATTATTCAATTACCATAAATATAAGTTCATTAAATACTATAAAATATAAAACCATTTATGTTCATATGTTAGATAGCGGAATTGTATATTGAGAATATACGATAAGATCGTAGAACATAATATGCATCGTTGCTTGAATAGTTCCTGCTTGAATAACAAATTATTCATAAAATATGATAAACAATCAATCATAGTAAAATTGTTTGCAAATAAGTGTTTGAACTTTGAGTTCACTTATGATAGTAAAAACATATAAATAGAAAACAATAAACGTAATAATATATAAATATTTATTAAAAGTCTGTGTAAATTTGATATTGTTTCAATAATTTAAATTTATTTATTTTTGTCAATCGCCAACTCCTTAATGGTACAATTCAATACGTCTTTGTTACATAGCTCTAACAACATCAATATTGCTGATTCGAGTAAAATTAACTTCTACGGTCTTTCTATCGCTTTGAAATTGATCTATTTATACCTACATATAATATTAACAAGAGTTACGTTGTTTTCAATTCCCATAAGTAGCATAATAGAATATTAAAAGGTTCAATGAAAGTAAGTAATAGGACAGTTATGAAATATTATTCCATTAAATCTTAGACTGCGGAACATCACGTCTAGGTCTCTATGATAATATAAGCTTCATCAAAGCGATTTAGTTTCAGCTCAATATAAAAGAATTATTAATATAAAATAACGCTGATCAAATTCGCTTATAAATTAATCGAATTATGAAGAACCGTGTAGACCAAACCAACAAAACATCAAAAACATAAGGACTATAATTATACAGAAGTTGGTATTACTATGCGATCTCTGTCAAATGAAAACCGATTAAAAATAAAAACAAAAGCGCAAGACGTTATGACACAGGTTATACGATCTCTGCCAGACAGCTAGAAAGATACTTATGCTCAGAAAGCAAGCTCCGGAAAAACTGCTTATCTAAAATGTGCGAAAATGTTAACTAAAAAGGGTACCATAATACAGAAGGCTTATGTTAACTGTTATATACAGAAAGCATTCTAATTGAGCGATCTCTGCAAACAAAGCAAGGGATAAGCTGCGAATTTAATTACAATTACCTCATCAGCAGTTTTAACGGGACACTCATGGTCCTGGTGCAAGCCGCCCAGGATGAGCGCGTGCATGTCCAGATCCGAGGCCACGGCCTCGTCCTCCGAGCTGTGGATCTCGTCGTCCGGCGTCATGGCGCTCTGGAAAGTGGTGTAGCCGCTCTATATCATTACTACTTGTTAGATTAATGCGGTCAATTTGATGCTAGGCATTATATTATATTTATTGTAACTATTGTACTACTAATAAGTAATTACGTAAAAAATATGCCATATTATATTCCTAGGCTAAGGGTAGAGACTAGAGTTCTTAAAAAAAGTATTAAAATAATTAGATCAATCAGTCCATTAATTTTTGAGTGAGTGATGAAAAACATCTTGTACAGTTTACAATGTACGTCCAAAAATTCTTGATACTATATTCTTTTAGTTCCCCTAATTATCATAGTTATACCACGTTATACGATTTTAATGAAGCAGGAAAAAAATATTTCACGTCATTTAGGATTCACTACTACATAGTAGTAAGTACTCGTGAACTGCGTAATTACTAATTAGTTAATACATTGTGTAACGCATAATCCCTTCTGAAGAAATTAGAAAGACGATACCTAACTTAATTAGCCATTCGGTTTTGATTTCAATCATTCGTATTAACAATATTCCGGTACACTAATTAATAACTTGATCAAAGTCACATTCAGACCTCAATTTCCATTCAACCACAAGTACAAACCACAGTACATTTTACAGAGTCGGTCAATATGAGAAAAGCAGAACTTTTTGTTTGGATTCGTTCCATTCAAATAAAATGGGTAACCAAAACAAAAGCGTTTTGATCTTTTGTATATACTGTGCTTTTGAAAATCGAAGTGTCTAGTCGTCCGCTAAACGGATGAATAAAATAAATTAGTCGTCCGATTACCGGATGAATAAAATAATTTAATCGTCCGATTACCGGATGAATAAAATAATTTAATCGTCCGATTATTCGGATTACTAGATAACCTTTTAAGTTTTAACACTAAAGCTAGTTGGGTTGGACTAAATCAAAGGGGGCGCAGGACTTAGAAAATTTTTGATGGAGTTGGTGTCATTATAACACCTATTTATTATTGTTTTATCGTAAAGATTACGCTAATATAAGCATGTTCTATAGGAACAACTTTTCTCTAAAATCAAAAATGGCCGAGATATTCGCCCTCAATTCGTTAGGTTAGGTTTAGGTTAGGTTAGCCTTTAGGTTAGGTTAGGTTAGGTTTCTTAAAAAAAAAACTACACAGAAATAGGAGCCCCGCGAAGCGGGGCTCCGTCGACGCGCAAAAAAAAATCAAGTTTAGGTTAGGTTAGCCGTTAGGTTAGGTTAGGTTAGGTTTCTTAAAAAAAAAACTACACAGAAATAGGAGCCCCACGAAGCGGGGCTCCGTCAACGCGCAAAAAAAAATCAAGTTTAGGTTAGGTTAGGTTAGGTTAGGTTTCTTAAAAAAAAAACTACGCAGAAATAGGAGCCCCGCGAAGCGGGGCTCCGTCGACGCGCAAAAAAAAAATCAAGTTTAGGTTAGGTTAGCCGTTAGGTTAGGTTAGGTTAGGTTTCTTAAAAAAAAACTACACAGAAATAGGAGCCCCGCGAAGCGGGGCTCCGTCGACGCGCAAAAAAAAATCAAATACCTACGTGTGCCCTCCTCCCCCCTCTCCTCCCCCCACAAAAAACCTATAATACGTGCGGCAGTTCTCTGAAGAAACCCCGATAACCTAACTATATAGATAAATAGATGTTATCGGACGATTAAATTATTTTATTCATCCGGTAATCGGACGACTAATTTATTTTATTCGTCCATTTAGCGGACGACTAGCACTGTCCTTTGAAAATATAACTTCGAGTAATACAGCGGTTCTGACGTCCGCCCCTTAGGACGTTCTTATTTATTTATTACTGAAATACAACGCCAAAGAAAATTAATTTGTTGTGTCGAAAATGAAATATAGATACATATTTATATTTTAGGCTTAGATTAAATTCCAATATTCATAATATAGGTCAAACATTTACAATATTCATATAAACGTTATATTAAAAACTAGCGACCCGCCCCGGCTTCGCACGGGTGCAATGCTGATACTAAATACACTACAGAAAAACTGTGAACGTTGTATATAAAAACATAGCGGCCCGCTCCGGCTTCGCACGGGTATAAAATATATAGCCGGGCGGCCGGCCGGTACCGCCGCAAACGCTACGTCCCGCAATTTTTAAATCTGTAATATCTTCGAAAATATTCACTTAAATCATACGATGTAAAGGGCCATATAGATCTATATTAAATGAACAATGTATTCAAGGTATTTAATTGGTTAAGGATTAATGCTGTATTGGTTAAAATCGCTTCGAAAATTAGCCATTATTTGTCGTAAAAAGTAAATGACAAAAAAAGTTATTGTGGGTTATCCATAAGAGATAGACATATACCATCGCGGACTTTTCTGTAGACCTTTTCAATGTGTATAATACTTAGTACATTATTTTGATAAAACTCGTAGGGTTCAGCCTGCGTTTGCAATGTAAGCGGAAAAAATGTAATTTTTTTACGACATCACATTAGAAACCTCGAAAATAACAGTACTTCTCCACTATTTAATGGATGTTATTATACATATAAACCTTCCTCTTGAATCACTCTATCTATTAAAAAAAACCGCATCAAAATCCGTTGCGTAGTTTCAAAGATTTAAGCGTACAAAGGGACATAGGGACAGAGAAAGCGACTTTGTTTTATACTATGTAGTGATGATAACACGAATACACGATAGACCGAGGGCTACAAGTGAAACAATCACGCGTGACCTTATACCAAATTACGCAGTATGAGTTTAGCCGTGAATCATCTGGATGTAGGCATCCTATTTCAGTACCACGATGTGATATGCTTTTCATAAAAATTCCTACGATTTTTACGATTATTTTTATTGGAGAATACAATGTTGCATTGAATTTTATGTACGCGTTACATTTTTGCAATTATTTTTGACAATACATTACTTTTTACAAGATTTACTTTTGTAATATTACAGTGACATAATTTTGTACTTAATTGTAATTAAATCTACTCACTAAGATGTTTATTTACTAGGTTTTACTGTATATAGTTAAAGTATTTACCTTCTTATCACTTAGGTTTAAGGTGGGAATGTGCATTTTTCGCGAGAAGGACTTAGTCCAGTCTATGGGTAGAATGTTGCCGAAGTTTCCAGTAATTGTCCACCACATTCTGTAACAAAGAAAATATAATTTAATATTTCTGCACGCAATAAGCTTTATGGATACAATTAGAAAGTGATTTTGTAATAGGTATATTACCCCATACCCATAGTAAATGGATTCACCCACTATTATTTATTATGGCATCATATTTGCAAGCGATTATAATTTTAGTACGTTTATTCATGCTCATGGTATTAGTAATATATCTGCATCGACTTTCAATTAAAAGCTTTCATTCATTCCTTTACACTTGGCCTCACTTGACTAATTAGAAATTTGAAGTACAGTTCGTATTATGGTATTTTCAAATGCTAGATATTTGTCACGAGTGTCGTTTCTGAAGATTACCGTCGGCTAATTTTAAATTTGTCTGATCTTTAAACAGATTATCTAAAGCTGACATGGCTATTCCAATTGCGTATTTATAGTCTACAGAAAAAATGCTGTCTACTTTCGTCTTTAACGACAACACTACAGATACCTAAATCCGATTAAGAGTTGGGAAAAAATGGAGATTCCAAATTATATTTTATGAAGTTTTCGATATCATCTTATATCTAATATCATATAATATCTATGATTGGCTGTTAGATTTCGAACATGCAATTGTATTTAATCACACAGTGCACATTATATAATCTTAACATATTATATTATTTTGATTGAATACAAGGATGGTTAAGTTGACATTGAATTTTGAATCACGTATCAATGCTGTTCGATTGCAATTTGCATCCAAATATTTATAAGAGTTGTGAACGTCATCATACATCATATGAATTAGAATAGTTAATAACTGACAAGGAGGCAAAGGAAGACTGGTGCCAGAAGAATCTCTTATGATATGAGCATTAAAGAATACATAAAAATACTATCATAATATAATAGTACACAAAATTTTGTCGACAATAATTGCGATGTTCCTGAATGCGCAGGGGAGTACTTTATACCTACTGAAAGGACTTCTAGCAAGGGGCCGTTCAAGTATTACGTGAGCAGATTTCTTACCATTTTTTACCCCCCCGCCCCCCTTGTCATCAAAAGTAAGCAAAGCACTTACCCCCTCCCCCTATGCTTACGTAAACATTTTTAGTAATAAATGTTTTTTTTATATTGTTATTTTTAAAATAGGAAAATTCATGAAAATATTAGGTTTAACTGATACACAGAGTAAATGACAAACAAATATAATCAGAAATAAAGAACATAACTAACATAAAGAATATTTTCGGAACAGTTCTTGTATAACTTGGATTTGTCTATATGATTATGATATGACATTCTAATAAGATATTTAAATTTAAATAATTAAAACGTTAAACTTTGGCTAATTGCATCAACATAAACGCAAATGATAACTTTCAATGCTTACAATACGTTTAGAATCCAAACAAAACAATACTGATAGATGCGCACTTTCAGCCGGCCGGCACGAGAGTGAATTATTAGACAAGTGAATAGCGCACGGTAATTTCCCTAATGCGCGGTAATTCCCCTAATCAGTTCTCAAAGCGAGTGCCTACGCATATGTATTATTTGCGGGAATCTCCGAAAAAACTTAAATAACTAACGATGACGTAATCATCATCTAGACCCCCCCACCCCCCATGTCATCCAAAATAAGCAAAACAGAGACCCCCCCACCCCCCCTTGGTGCTTACGTAATACTTGAACGGCCCCCAACCGTCACGTGTCATAATTTTTTTATTCACAGAGTCACGTACTCAAAGGTATGTTCCCACAATTCTTAGCACGTTCACAGCTCACTGGGATAAAGTAATTGTCTCTTCTCATTAAACAATTTGTTCTACAAGGTCCCCTGGGAACGTGCACTGACGCTTTTGCTATTATTTCTGCAATAAATGATAGTTTGAGTTTTTAGTCGTGAGTTCAAAAAACGTTGTTCTTTGTTTTCGAACGGAATACGTAAGTTAAAATTTAAACTGGTGAAAATCTGGTAATCATAAAAATAAACGTTGTAAAACACGCAAATACGAATGCTACCTAATAATATAGATATAGTTCAAAAAATACAGAGGAATACTGCGTAGTAAGGAGCTTCATAATAGATTTAATTTAAACGTATAATAAGGTCATTATGTGGAAGAATGGCAATTAGGAATGTGGGTCAGTACTCAGTCCTGGCGCAAAGTGCAACCCCGCCTCATAATTACGGACAGGATTATTTTTAAATAGGGCACAGCTATAGTTAACATGCTTTGTGTGAAACTTCATGGCACCATTATAAATCCAGCTTAAAATTCAAAAGTTTGTATGGTATACAGACGTACGTTAAGTGTCCTTATATTTTTATTTTAAAACAACTGAATCACAAAAATTGAAACAGAATTCGGACTGTTATTTCAATAGCATTATATGAGCGTGACACTTTTATTTTAAAGCTACATTAATAATAAACTCAAACTTTGAATATGCTATAAAATCCGCGATATTCGAGTACATTTACGACGTCGATAATAGGATTAAAGCGTGATATCAAACGGGTTCAACTTGATACGGCACACGAAGCTCAATCTCGTAAGTGCAATGAGCTATAAACTTATTAGCTTCCTACATTTACACAGATTAGCGTGGAATACTTACAAATATTGCAATGCTTGTGAAAAAATATATCCACTAGAAAACAGAAAACCTTTTTTTCCGCGAAACAAGTATATTCAAAAGGGTTTCAAGACAGGACGAGAAATTAAAACGACGCGGATCATTGAAATGCCGCAAAGATGCTTTTTGAAATATTTTGTTAAATTCCGGTTTTTATTTGATGATCAAAGCATCTTCTCGTACTTTTATAATCATTAAGCTACTCACGCAATACGTGCGAAATAAAATACCTTGGATCGTGATTTTGTATGTATATGGCATCGAAATCAATTCCCAAAAATTCTGACTTATCAACAGCATTTTAAATAAATCCAACGGATCAGTCAGTGTCTATGTGCGTACCGGATTTGTCGGAGACAGATTCTCATATCTCACAAAGTGTATGCGCTCAACACATGGATGCAAAGCATGCCGTGGCCCGTGGCCCGTGAGTCAGCGGACGCCGGAGACTCAAATTGGCGCCAATTTGTGATCTCGACTCGTCACAGCTCAATTGAGGAATGTCATTTTTATTACCAGTACCTCTGGTATGTTAGTTTATGAGAGGAACTCGGATTCACGGGTGATGATCCGAAAATAACGCCCCTTCATTACTCTTTTGGGAAATGTGTATAATAATAATAAGATCATAAATTAGACGTATTCATATCTGGCATAAATATTTATTTACGTGATTAATATTTGATAATAGATAAGAGGTTATATCACTTAATTAACTGATAATGATCAGGGGAAATGCGGACGATGCGCATTATGCGTGATTAACTAAAAAAATATAATTATAAGACGAAAGTAAAGTCTTTTGAGAACTAATTATTATTAATAAAAATCCCAAAGAATACCAAAACCTGGGAAACCACGATTGTTTTGACTAAGAACTATTCCAATGAAGCATCAGATTAGGGACATCATAAAATATACTTTCGACTTGGAATAGCGCCGAAAACAAATTGTATATTTCCATAGAAATATGTCACTTGGCCATACGTTCACGTCATAACTCATGAGTCTCATGAGATACGTCCTCGGTCCTAAAATATTTCCAAGCTGTCTCCAAACACATGTTATTACTTATTTTAGGACGCTTGTCCTTTTTTGAACTATAGCTAAATTTAATCTTTAATATAATTTGGGGCTAATAAATTCGAACAAATTTTATATAATTTTAGGATGATATAGAAAATACCTATCTCTTAATAATAATATAATCAAGTCATAATTTATACTTTGCAAATATGTTATGAGTCTCAGTCATCTGAGCAATTATAAACACCGATAATAAATGACCTATAAGCAATGAGAAAAATTGCTTATCAACGTCTACCTATATCGGTAACTCATATTATGGTCATGTCAATCTTGCGGTCTGTATAATTTATACCTACCATTAAATGTTAATATTAAATCTTAATTTCAAACAACATAGTTAGTACAAATAATGCAGAAATAAATATTTTATTTTGGAAAGCGGTATAGAGGATTTATCAACAGGAATTATTATAAGCTTTTATATCCCAACTCAATCATCAGAATAAGACACATAGGCTATAGGTCAATATTATGAATACAATGATCCCGAATGCCATAAGCTATGTTACGCAATCGAGACGTCTTGAGAGGTGTCTATTTATTTATTTATTTATTCCATAATAACAAGTAATTAACAGGTTTTACCCCAAAGCATTACATGTTTAGTTTAAAATAAAATATTAAAATACAATACTATGTCTAGTCTATGGCCCCCTGCTGATACTATCATCAAACCAGCTTTACCATAAATAATACTGAGTTATTAGTTACATTGGTGATAGGCGTATCAAATAATTCGAAGCAAGCTAACATTTGTAAACCAAATGACGAAAACTACAGCAGGAAAACAATATTTCATTAACCGCTAACATGAAGATTTCTTTCCCTGTTAAATCTGAGTTACGTAATGAGTCATTAAAATCTGACATTTGTTATTAATTGCATGATTGCACCTCACCTTTATAAGCTGATAAGCCAATTTCTCGTAAAAGAGCATGTAATGTTGTAAATCTTGATTTTAATCACAGAATATTTAGCTCAAAAATGTACACCGTCCTATAAACGAAATAAACTGCTAACATTCCGTTGGTCAGTATAATTTATCATCTGTGTAGGTGTTTTGTTACATAAACAATGATGTTTAGTTTTATCTGTGGTATTTGAAAAACAGATGACAGCATGAACACAAGGTCTGTTTGGCTAATCAATGACGTCACAGGGACGCTTGACACATGTGCGGATAAAATGTTTGAATTGGTGTGTCTGAGTTAAAATAGAAGACGCATATTAATATGACTTATGTCTAGGGTTTGCTGACTTCTTTGTAAAGAACTAGGCAATCCTTTTATTATTACTTTGACGATAATTTTTAAACATAGAAGATATAACTAGGTTAAAATTTATGCAAAATTGGCAATGCTTACAAGAAAAAAAATGAATTAATTAACAACACATCACGCGTAGTTTATTTATTTAACGGATATAAATCAATAAAAAATCTATTCAACGTTACCTGCTGATAATCAATCACCCAATAATAATTCTAGACACCAATAAAACTGGCTCCGATATTTTCAAGACACAAAAGATTTATCGATGCGAACGAACTTTACGATAAACTAACTCTAAATGAGGTGTCTAAATGCTAAACATTTGTGTTGCGCATACTGCGTGGTCGTCTACAAAAATGGTAGACTCCAAAAACATCGAGAGAAACTTTTCTACAACTAATATGGAATTAGTGTCGACCATTTTCTTATTTGATGCAATGAGACTACCGTTAAGTAGTCTATTTACTAGCTGGTGTATGCGACTTTGTCGATTTAAAAATGACAAACTATTAGTAGCATAGGAGAGAAATGTGGCTTCCGAATTAGTTACCAGAATCTTTTTAATCTGACAAATGTTAAATGACGGTGGGCGAACATTCGATTAATTATACGTTAATGCTGCAAATCTCCAATACTAAATAAAATATTTATAAAGATAGCAAGCATAGATAATAAAGTTCCAAATAGCCGACGAACGAGAGATTTTTAAAAATACTTTGAATAAAAAGCAATTGGTGGTTAATTCTTATATTTTCCGTCTTACAAATTAAGATTATGTACTTATAGAAGAGTATAGAAGCATATTAGGCTTGATTCTTTATAATCGCGTTAACAGGGAAGCATAGAGCATTGTTGTTATAAGTAGTTAGCTTATTTTGCGCATGTACCTACCTACTTACTGTCTACGTCCGCATTCTTCGAAAATAATTAATATTAGATCAGCAAAACATAATTTCTGCATCCGACAATGCATGTCTTGTATAATGAATAAAATGAAATGTGATATAGTAAATTGATGCTACAATGAATGGAGTTTTACACTTCACGCGTTTTTAATATGTATGTTTGAAATATTATGATTAATTGAAAATTTAATGCTGCCTATCTTGTTAGTAAAAATAGACTTCGTACCTATAATATTTATGTTTATCATAAATATTATAAGAATATTTTTGATGGTGGTTTTAGACCGAAACAAATGCTCTTCTGATTTATTATACACAGCGGCAGCAGAATCAACTCATAAACGTATTATAAATTTAAAATTGTGTTAAATTTTGTGGCACTGATTTTCATGAAACCTATCTTGATGATGCAGATAGAGAAATAGAGGTTATCGTGTATGAAATTTATGCTTTACTCGCATGAACAAACCGTGGGTGGAAAGCTAGTCACTATAAAATGTACTTTAGCACCTATATTATATCTAATACTTTAGTCTAATCGGTTTTATTAAATGAATTAGAAGAACGTAAAGGTCATCCTCATTCGTTTCAACATCCCACGCTCATGATGAATATTCAAGATGACTATAAAAGGTCCGTCATTACATACAAGTTGGCAAAAAAGATGAAGTGAACAACATTTATTACATTTTTACTTTTTGGGTTAACGTTTTACTTGACATTATGTATTACTTTATTAAAATTATATGTTTTGGGCAAAGGGGATATTATCAGATTGTGGAAGATGAAGATGAATATTAACCTTATATATTTTGTATGAATATGGAGACGTATCTGAATCGTTTTCTCGTGAAAAATCATATCTTTTTACCAATTATGTTGAATTCTGTAACATTATGCTCTATGTGATATACATTATACTAAAGCAAGATTGATGTTACTTGTTTGATATGGAACAAAACTAGACGGTTGCGAAAATCCATCCAGTTTCCCGATCCTTAACATGATTTCAAACTAATGTTTATGGATGGCTATAGGACGGAATTGGATTATGTTTCTTGAAAAGGAAAGACATCAAAAGATTTATGCCATCTGCATCCTCTTGTATCTAAAGCATAAATGGCTCTTATAACCAAAGATCATAAATTGTTATACATTCAAATAATAACTATTAGAATAACTAGGCACAAAGAAAGCTTTAGCTAAAGTTAATCCGCGTTTTGTTTTTATTTCAATCATCCTCTGTATACAAAGTACATATGCCTCTTCCGACCAAAAACACCTCAGAAAAAACAATAAAGTTAACATAAGATTGTGGTGCCGTACTAGCATCATGAAACCGGTTTGTGTTACTAATGGTAGTGTTAAATATATTGGTTCAAGACAGGGTAAAAGTGGGATTGACCTCGGTCCCAGTTTTAGTTCGAGGAATCCTGACGAGACTGGATTTTGACCACAGAGATAACTTGACGGCATTTAATTAGGGTTGTCGAGTGTCGTTGAAGAGTAATAATTACTATTTTAACTCGATTATAAATAGATAATATATACTGATGCGTGATATTTGGTTTTGAGATTACATAGACTGATGATAATGTATTTTTCTATGTTGATGGGTTGGCATGTTTATTGAATTAAAATTTGTTGTAAGAATGTGATATTTCGTGCAGATAGTTAAAAAATTACATGTTTACTTTAATTACAATCACAAAATCTTAAGAATGTTGAAGTCCAATACCTACCTACGTGAGGAAATTTTCTATAGCAAAAATATTGAAGTGGTCTGGTACTAAAATAAAACTAAGGCTTTTTGTTAGCAGCCCTACAACCTTCTTCACCATAAGAGGCATACCGCATGCGGCTAACACAAAGCAAAATTTCTCATATAAAAATACCGCTAGCTATGTACTGTACTGTATAATGATGTGTTAGAGGTTTCTATACTAGTTCTATTTTATATTTATGTGCTCCTTTCGTGTATATAATTGCATGTAATCAGTACTTTTCTATAAAATGCTTTATGCTCAATACCGCAGTGTGTCAAAGCTTTATTTGTTGACTATCTATTTTACAATTGAATTGTATTTTTATTCGTAGCTGGGTTTCCGCCCGCGGCTTCGCCCGCGCCGTCAAAGAAAAACCCGCATAGTTCCCGTTCCCGTGGGATTTCCGGGATTGCGTCATTTTCCCGGGATAAAAAGTAGCCTATGTCCTTTCTCGGGTATCAAAATATCTCCATACCAAATTTCATGAAAATTGGTTCAGTAGTTTAGGCGTGATTGAGTAACAGACAGACAGACAGAGTTACTTTCGCATTTAGGTATAATATTAGTATGGATAATGAGCTCGTTAGGACGCTGCTCTTTTAATTAATTAGGTATCTTAATAGACCGGGAGATACTGACACAAAATTTCGAGTCATTTGTAACAGGATGGCGTTTCTACAGGGGTCTTAGTACGCAATGACAAAAAGAAAAACGATGGTG
>CAJQZM010032738.1:0-14916 GCA_907164665.1 Colias nastes | reverse complement strand
TTTTTTTTGTTATTATAATATTTTTAATAATTAATTTTGCAATATCACTAATAATTAATTATTGAATCTTTTCCCCACCACCCAGGAGGTAGAGTCTGGAAGCGCGACTTTTTTTTTACGTCGAAAAGCAGGTCTGAAATGTTCTGCAGTGTGCTTCTATTGTTCTGGAGTATGAGAAAAGAGCCAATAGCCAATATATGTATAGTTAAGAGTACTGAAAAATAGTACTCACTTCAGAGCGCTGTAAAACCTTAGTTATTGACGTTATGAAAAAATGTTGTACATAAAAGTTGTTCCTCGAAAAACAATCTACAAAAATGGTCTGATATCATTTCTTCGTAAAATGATAAAAAAAAGTTTTATTGAAAAATATAAATGGCTCTAATTTCTGAACATTTTCGCTTATAACTTTTTTATTTATAGTTCTACGACTAAAAGTTACTACACCAAAGTTGTAGAGAATTTAATTTGCAACAAATAATGTTAACGATATTTTTTTATCAGTTAAATAGTTTAAGAGATATATCGTAAAAACCATTTCAACCGCTATTTTCAAGATGGCGGCCGTGGGACAAGGGTGGCGACCCCACAAACTTGGTTTTAGCTTCACACTGACCCCCCCTACACATCAAAAAAACAAAATTGCGTCCTCTAAAAAATGCAAGGTTAGGGCTAAAAAATGTAACATTTCAATGGATCAAGTTTGGCAGCTGCTTTACGAGTAAACAATTCTCCTAAATTCCTATTTAAACTTTCTCACGCCCACAAGCATAACATAAATAGAGGCGTCTGCTTCGTGTTAGCTCATCGATATTCAATTAATATCAACAAAACAAGACTTTCGGCACGTAATTAACTTTGATTAAATACAAAAACGTCCGCTCATCACAAATATAGCGATGGAAGGTCAAACGAGGTCAAAGGTTCGCTCTTTATTTAGAGTTTAGACGAAGGTGACATCTCTGTTTTTGTGTTAGACTTTACTAATATAAAATAACAAGCTTTATTTCTAGTATAAGAGAAAATCAACTATGAAAAGATATTTTGTTTAAGCGTAAAATTGAACGACACTTTTTATATTTTTAACACAGAAGATAAAATCATTCATTCATTTAAAGAAAGAAATTGGAACGAAAATGTATCTGAAATTATGTTTTCGACACATAAACGTAAATTGTTTCGTACGATTCAATAAACACTAAACGAACCATACCAAAAACATTGATTTACACCTAAAACTTATTGGCTATATTGAAAGAAATAGTATTATTGCTGAGTTGTTGATAAACATGTCTTCGTAGCGAGAGAGCAAGTTCAGTGAAACTTTCAAGAAACAATGAGGGAAGTTTAAGTTACTTTGGTAACCGGGAGGAGGAAACGGGGAGGTTAGTCAAAACTTAGACGTCGCGGACGCACCAACTTCGCTACTCGTTAATTCGCAGTATAAATTTGTTTAACGTCTTAACTTTTTAACAGTAATTACATAGAGTTTGAGATAAATTGAAGTACTTTGGATTTCTGGCAGAAATCTGATCATGTTGATACGCCACTGCCATAACTTTTTCTTGTCTTTGTAACGTGGGATATAATTTCACAATCGATGTATTGAAATAGTAATATCGGCATTCAATGCACTTTAGATGCGAAGTCTTAGATATTGCATAAAGCTGTTTAAATCACTCAACGGAGAACTAAAGACGACCTTTGCAAATATATAATTCCATATGCATTGAATGGAAATGTAATTAGGCGCACATTTAGCAATAAAAATATCTTTATATGTCTCTCTAAAACTTAAAGTTCTTCAGACAGCGTTATGGTACAAAAGACTATTAAGGTTGAAAAGTTTTTGAATGAATCTTCAGAAAGATTTAATCAAAACAAGAAAGATTTTATAAAGGCAATACAAGTTTGCGGAGTTAGTGGAGAGGGTGCTTGGGGACGAGACACCTCAGACTCCGACAACGTAAACAAGTAATAGATTATACCTTTCGGGACAAAATTTATGCACTACTAACTACTAGCTATAACAAAGTTCATACATTATCATACAAAGTAAGGAAACGACCGCACAACAAAAGAACATGTAGAGAACATCTGCAATGTATTTTAAATCAGCATAAATAACAACTAATACATATTAACAGCACGATATAAAAACGCATTTCTTGGTATTGCTCAATACAAGAACGACATATTAATAACTCAAAACAGGCTTCGAACATTACATCCGTTACAATTCAACTTCAATTAAATTGCGGACAAAAACCAGTCAATACTATATAACTGGTTACCATTACACGTAGATAGTATTAAAAATGTTGATAATTGGAAAGTCGTTTAATACCGTTGTGGACGTTAACTACTTTCTTATAATGCATAGAATACGCGGTGGGTTATGTACCCTTATAAATCTTGTATCGTTATCGATCTATTTGTAGGGCTGTAATAATTACAATCAAAATAAATCCAATATTTCAGAATAATCTTTACTTTAATTTTTCTGAGCAATTAAGAATCAAGTGCTTGAGATGCCAAAGATGAAATCAAATTAAATATTTGGATACATTTCAACAACAACATGAACTATTCCAATAAGATAAAACAAATACAAATACAGAAGTTTCTAGTACATTTGATAATACCGAGAAAACTAGACAATCTCAAATGGCAAGAACGGTTGACAACCCTAGAGTGGATCACGTTCATACACGAAACTGGTTTCACTGAGAACTTCCCGTTCCAGAATTATGTTGTAGAATGTCTTTACAGTTAACTGAACACACCTTAATGCCTCCCCATCTAGATACAAGCCTCCCTAATGATATCAGAGAAAATAACGTCTCTATCTGGTAACGGGTGACCGCTGAATATAGGTATTAGGCAAAATAAGTGGATAGAATTGCTTCTATTCGAAGAATATTGCACCGATTCACCGAGCTAACTGCTTATTTATTAGCATAAACTCGAATTTATATCTGGGAAATGACATCAATCATTTCATTTTTATCATTGAAAAGCTCTTTTCCTATAACTGCTGTATCAATAGCTTTTTAATTTAAATTATGCCATCAATACAAATTTAATCAGAGGCTTTATTTTTAGCAAACCCATTTCCACATTAAATCACAAGATAACATTCTATATGACTTTTGACAAAGGATCTTCCGACCCTTTCCCTTCCCGAAAATATTCTCGGTTCCGTGCATATCTAGGCCAAGTTTCCCCGTCATTTCATTTCCCCTGCTTTTAAGTATATATTTTATTTATGGCCTTTCATGTGTGCATTGTGAATATTAAATCTTAAATAATAAGCGTACTACGAATACCTATCAAAGCACTATAATAATATCGAAGACCGCGTATAAATCAAATCGTAAAATATAGAACATTTTCCAGCAGAATAAAGCGAATACTTTAAAGGTTTTAAAGAACGTGCGGTGTGAAAGCAAAATTTTAAACTTAAAAGTCTTCACGCTCCTTTGATTAAAAGGAGAATTTCCTGTACGGATTGAAATTGATCTTAGTCGATACCGAACCACAACGTCCGCCCATCGACTTGAACCTTCCTCAACCGCATGAAATAAAAACCTTATGATTCTTACTCGACCCTCAGCTGTCATCAAAGCTATTGTTGTTGTGATGTTATTCCAAGAAATGGATATTTAACAACCCACACAAAGTAGTGACTTTATATTACTTTTCTTCAAGCATGGAAAGGCAATCAATGATTGAAATAGTCTACGCTATTATAATTTAATAAGTTTAGAGCTATCAGTTTTTGTTTTACCTTACTTCATTGCTTACATTAAGGTCCTTAAAACTATAAACATATGCACCACTTACGCCTGTATGCTCATTGACGCCCACAATGACAGCTGTGTACCACTGTGTGGCGCCAGCGACTCGGTACACCTGGGCTCGACATCCCCCGAGCACGGAGGGAGTCGTGGTCAGGATCCTCTGCCCATCCTGGACGGTTCGCCACTCCGCTGCTTCGCTCGACAGAGCTGACAGCGTTGTGGCGTCCACCCCTGCTTCTGAACCCGCCAGACGAGCGTCCCAATCCTGTAGAAATATTTATATTTAATAATCTAATATATAAAAGAAAATCTTGATGGTAACAAAACTAATAACGCTAGGAATGCACTGTTGAATTTGCCTCCGCTTGGATTAGGATAATAACTATTTAAATTTTGAAATATTACAAAACAATGTCAACCTGGAACCGGGCGAGCAGCTAGTTTCATTTCATATAATAATTGAATAAGTATGAAAGACGAGAGATATCTTTGTCAAAGCTAACTTGTAATAAAAACTCAGTCTTAAATTACGAGAAAATTTATCTTCGTTTGATCGTTAAGAATGTTTAATTACTTCCGCATAATGAGCTTTATCATTTCAGTGTAATTAGAAATATAATTCGATAATATTAAAAATATGACAGTATTAAATGATGTTTTAAGAGAACAAATATTATACGTATAATGATTTAATATCACATAGAATATAGATGATAGAAGTTAACCCGGCGTCATTGAGGTTGGGTCAAAATGACCCGGCTTGTTTATAATTTACAATATCTTTGTAATTACGTGCACGATTGTGCTGTTCTTTGTAGTAGCTGGAGCTAATAATGTACATTAAACGTTTTGGAAGTGAAATCCTTTCGACGTCGAGTGTACTGGGAGCTACACGCGTGTATTTTCGAAAAAGGTAAATATGACCCATCCTCACAATTGATGTAACAATTTCGCGCCATGGCTAAGTTATCGATTTTTACTGTTGTGTATGATTTCTTGGTGTCTGCAAACATTTTTTTGCTTGTTTCAGTGAATTTAATGTTTATGTTTGTCCAACAGGTACTTATTCTAAAATAGGTACTATAAACGGATAGAATAGAAAATATCACGTATGATGGCGGGTTTAGACTCTTGTCTGACTCAGACTTACCTTATTATGATGATGAAGTAGAAGAAGAGGATCATGTTAGAGTGCGGAGTGTGTTTCAAGCGGAGAAAAGCGAAAACCCGAATTCAATACCTTTTACAATAAAACTAAATATGGGGTTGACGTCGCTGATGATCTTTGCGCCTCATATGATGTGAGTCGTAACTCCAAAAGTTGGCCCCTGACAATTTTTATGCCATGTTGGACACACAGGAATTAATGCGCTTATAATACGTCGCATAAATAAAAACAAACCAAACGATAAGCGACGTAATTTTTTGAAAAACTTAGGTCTTGCTCTGGTCTTAGAACATTTGAAAATTCGCCAGGAATTGATCGATAGCAATGACAAATGGGCAAAAGAATCAGAGAATTTATTGATAGATCATCAGAGGAGCCACCTGCAATTCCCGCAAAAGATGTTAAGTGTGTCCGGAAATAAAAATAGTAAAACAAAACATTTTTGTCAAGCTTGCCCTAAATTTATTTGTCCTGAACGCATCATGGCTTTCTGTATTGATTTCATTTACAACGAAGATTCTAATTAGCTTTGTTAAAGTTTTTTTCTAATATATTTAGACTTAAGTTTATAAAAATGCTATTTGTAACAAAAATTACCGGTTATTAGCGTAGTAATGACATGAAAACGTAAGAGGTCTATATTTTGTTCCTATTTTTATGAGTTTATGTCAAAGTTGATTA
Organism: Colias nastes; assembly: GCA_907164665.1. NCBI lineage: Eukaryota > Metazoa > Arthropoda > Insecta > Lepidoptera > Pieridae > Colias > Colias nastes. The sequence goes on along the minus strand of CAJQZM010032738.1, from coordinate 9,264 downwards.
AAGTGAATAAAACGTTGGTTAATTATTATTTTTATTTTATATTATCAAAACCAGAATACCTATAACCTATAATAATAACACAGAAAACTAATTTTGTTAAAAAGTTTAAAAATAACAACTATAAAACATATGGGTAATATTGACCCACCTCAACGTTCGCGTATCTGTTTTCTACCACAATGACGCCGGGTTAAATTAGAGAATTTGACAAAAAAAAAATAGCGTGCGAATGTAAACAATAAACCATATTATCTAACAAATGGTCGATCCACATGCCATACCTATAGCAATCAAGCGGAATTGCAAACACGAGGAAACTATACAATAATACTGATTTACACGTGCATAACATATTATATTCAGGTTACTTGTTTAATATTAATAGAAATGTTTGACAGATAGAGCAATTAAAACTGAGAGTCGTTAAAACGTTAGCGATGCTCTGAAGTCTGAATGACATGTTTATTGGTCTGTGACCTATTTTATTGGATACGCTGCAGTCTGCAGAGTATTATCATATTATAAATTTGATGTTGATATAAACGTTCTTAGACAAGATTGTTTTGAGATGAATCATATGAACGAAATGAAATTATTTCTATGAACATAAATAATTTCAAAACTCATTTCTTCGTTCCACACATCGTCTACATACAATTTAAAACAAAAGTGTTATTCCATTTCCAGTACGCTGCAAGCTAGAAACGGAAAACAAAACGTAATTCAGATCCTTAACAAAGGAAAAATAAACGTACGCATTCCTCACACTGACTCATTGTATACCATTTTTATAAGATAGTCGAGTCCCAAGCAGCTCGCGCTTAAAACATATTTATGTCAATGTTATCGCACACACGCACACCTGCGCCTGTGTGGCCGGCGACATAGATATCCGGTGTACGTAGTGCGTTGAACCTCCCCCCCCCCCACTTGCATCTGACAGCTGACGCTATTGGATGCGGTGAGAGCGCCTTACGCATAAAAAGATGCATGATTCATGATGCGAGCAATGGTAACAATTCTGATTGTCCTATTTATGGCATTATAATTGACAGCGTTGTTACACGATCCAGCTAGTACTTGGAATATGGCTTGTAATACTTAGTTTTATGCGCTGTTTGCTAGGCTGGTTCCTAGTGTAGGATAATGACAGTCGCTTGCAACAAATATACAGAATAAACGAGTACTCAACAGATTAAAATGCCATCTGATAAGTGTAATACACTTTTCTTTTCATTTCTCTTGGCAATTTCGTCGACATAAATTTTTATCTTTTACATGGTACGTGCGTTTAATGGTATAATTTTTATAAAAACATAATATACAGTTAAACGAACTGTGCATAGATCTATATTGTAGCACACATTTACTGGTTGTATAAGAATGTGATTTCCATACTTACTTATAGATAATGAGATTATACAGTTGATTATGTTCGCTCATTACTAGCGAACAATGGTATGCGAAGTGATTAACATAAACTTAGAATTACAATGGCTAAACTATTTTTATTGTCACGCGCAATTTTGATACAATGGCCATAATAGCGAACAATAAAGGGGCAATAAATCGTTCTCATAAAGTAAAACAATAACATAAGAGTCGTGCCCTTAATACTTTTTCACGGCCAAGCCGTTTTCACTGTGTAAGTTGAGATTACGACATAGCTAGTTCGCTGGAGTCACGCTCTGATGGTCCCCTTACTTGGTGACTCAGCAATGATTGCGCAACGCGGCTCGAAACATTGTTTATTTTGTTCGGTTACTCTTACTTCGTGAGATTACCTAGTGATTAATTCGTCTCGAGAGAACGGGTTGTGAGGGATTAATAATATACCTCGGATCGGGTTGGGTACTTGTGTGTAATACGATACATCAAATTGGACTTATTCGAATGGTATTTTCCAGTAATTTCGCGATAAAATGTGTGTATAATATCTGAAGAAACTTTTGTAGTGAAATTGGTTATTTAAGAACAGATTAATGATAAATTAATTAACGTTTATTAACGTGGAGCTACGTTTGAAGTAGAAGAATCTTCAAGTTTATCCTAAAAAACAGTTAGACTACAACAATAACTCTACGGTACGGTACTACGGTAGTCATCATAGATAGGTCGTCTCTACATAGCCGGGCGGTGGAACGGGGAATGTAATCCATCGTCCGGTGCGGTGAGGCGACTTGAGACGTGTTCCGCTCATGCCGCCAACGGGAGGGAAGAGCAGGCAAACCACCTTTCCTGTTCTTGGCTTGCGCCTGGCCTGGAGATGGGCTGCCGCCGAGGGGGTCGCGGAAGAATTCTAACAAATACCCGCGGCCCCATCATTAAAGCGGCTCGACGGAACACAGTGGGGTTTTAGTCGGTAAGAATCCGACATAACCCACGGCTCCTTCCCCGGGGGCCGTGGGCATCTTTGGAAGATTTCCCCACTATAAAAAAAAAAAAAAAAAAAAAAAAAGGTAGAACCCTTAATTAACCATTCAATATTCACAGTTTACTTCACAAACAAAACATTCCATACTATAAGCTATAGCACCCCAAATGTAAAGCATATTTCACATATACGCAGTGTAACCAGGAAGGCATTACTGCTGGCACACATTCGCTCCCGCGGCTCTCATTCAATTTCCTGCCAATCCCTAACTTTGTTCTGCAGTCGTGATACGACTGGCGATATGGAATTTTGTATTATCTTGAATATACACGTACTTGTCAGTGTAAACCATATCTTTGTAAATTTATTGGTAGCAACGTCCAGTCACTTTTTGTTTGTTATAATAATATAAGTAGCATATAAATAATAAATAACATTAAACATAACTTGTATTATAAAGAGTAAACTTCTTAAACAAGTTATACAAACTATTCTCTAATATTTGATTACAATTTAACATATAAATCCATCTCAAACAGTTTCATAAATTTCAGTCTGTTTCCAATAAACTTCATGTCAATGTTTGTTCTACTTTAACATAGATTGTGTAAATAAAAACCAATAAATTCAATACAAACGGTTTCATAACCTCTAAACCACCTGGTCCATTGAAAAGTTACATTTGGGGTTGCATTTTTTAGAGGACGCAATTTTATTTTTTTGATGTGTAGGGGTGGTCAGTGTGAAGCTATCACCAAGTTTGTGGGGTCGCCACCCTTGTCCCACGGCCGCCATCTTGAAAATAGCGGTTGATATGGTTTTTACGATATATCTCTTAAACTATTTATTTGATAAAAAAAAAAATTGTTTACATTATTTGTTGCAAATTAAATACTCTACAACTTTGATCCTGCAACTTTTTGTCGTAGAACTATAAATAAAAAAGTTATAAGCGAAAATGTTCAGAAATTAGAGATATTTATATTTCTCAATAAAACTTTTTTTTATAATTTTACGTAGAAATGATATTTGACCATTTTTGTAGATTGTTTTTCGAGGAACAACTTTTATATACAACATTTTTTCATTAATTAAATAGCTAAGGTTTTACAGCGCTCCGAAGTGAGTACTAATTTTCAGTACTCTGAACTATACAGTATACTTATATTATGTGTGTACTAATAATAATTTGTCATCAGTAATGGTTTTTTTTGTTATTATAATATTTTTAATAATTAATTTTGCAATATCACTAATAATTAATTATTGAATCTTTTCCCCACCACCCAGGAGGTAGAGTCTGGAAGCGCGACTTTTTTTTTACGTCGAAAAGCAGGTCTGAAATGTTCTGCAGTGTGCTTCTATTGTTCTGGAGTATGAGAAAAGAGCCAATAGCCAATATATGTATAGTTAAGAGTACTGAAAAATAGTACTCACTTCAGAGCGCTGTAAAACCTTAGTTATTGACGTTATGAAAAAATGTTGTACATAAAAGTTGTTCCTCGAAAAACAATCTACAAAAATGGTCTGATATCATTTCTTCGTAAAATGATAAAAAAAAGTTTTATTGAAAAATATAAATGGCTCTAATTTCTGAACATTTTCGCTTATAACTTTTTTATTTATAGTTCTACGACTAAAAGTTACTACACCAAAGTTGTAGAGAATTTAATTTGCAACAAATAATGTTAACGATATTTTTTTATCAGTTAAATAGTTTAAGAGATATATCGTAAAAACCATTTCAACCGCTATTTTCAAGATGGCGGCCGTGGGACAAGGGTGGCGACCCCACAAACTTGGTTTTAGCTTCACACTGACCCCCCCTACACATCAAAAAAACAAAATTGCGTCCTCTAAAAAATGCAAGGTTAGGGCTAAAAAATGTAACATTTCAATGGATCAAGTTTGGCAGCTGCTTTACGAGTAAACAATTCTCCTAAATTCCTATTTAAACTTTCTCACGCCCACAAGCATAACATAAATAGAGGCGTCTGCTTCGTGTTAGCTCATCGATATTCAATTAATATCAACAAAACAAGACTTTCGGCACGTAATTAACTTTGATTAAATACAAAAACGTCCGCTCATCACAAATATAGCGATGGAAGGTCAAACGAGGTCAAAGGTTCGCTCTTTATTTAGAGTTTAGACGAAGGTGACATCTCTGTTTTTGTGTTAGACTTTACTAATATAAAATAACAAGCTTTATTTCTAGTATAAGAGAAAATCAACTATGAAAAGATATTTTGTTTAAGCGTAAAATTGAACGACACTTTTTATATTTTTAACACAGAAGATAAAATCATTCATTCATTTAAAGAAAGAAATTGGAACGAAAATGTATCTGAAATTATGTTTTCGACACATAAACGTAAATTGTTTCGTACGATTCAATAAACACTAAACGAACCATACCAAAAACATTGATTTACACCTAAAACTTATTGGCTATATTGAAAGAAATAGTATTATTGCTGAGTTGTTGATAAACATGTCTTCGTAGCGAGAGAGCAAGTTCAGTGAAACTTTCAAGAAACAATGAGGGAAGTTTAAGTTACTTTGGTAACCGGGAGGAGGAAACGGGGAGGTTAGTCAAAACTTAGACGTCGCGGACGCACCAACTTCGCTACTCGTTAATTCGCAGTATAAATTTGTTTAACGTCTTAACTTTTTAACAGTAATTACATAGAGTTTGAGATAAATTGAAGTACTTTGGATTTCTGGCAGAAATCTGATCATGTTGATACGCCACTGCCATAACTTTTTCTTGTCTTTGTAACGTGGGATATAATTTCACAATCGATGTATTGAAATAGTAATATCGGCATTCAATGCACTTTAGATGCGAAGTCTTAGATATTGCATAAAGCTGTTTAAATCACTCAACGGAGAACTAAAGACGACCTTTGCAAATATATAATTCCATATGCATTGAATGGAAATGTAATTAGGCGCACATTTAGCAATAAAAATATCTTTATATGTCTCTCTAAAACTTAAAGTTCTTCAGACAGCGTTATGGTACAAAAGACTATTAAGGTTGAAAAGTTTTTGAATGAATCTTCAGAAAGATTTAATCAAAACAAGAAAGATTTTATAAAGGCAATACAAGTTTGCGGAGTTAGTGGAGAGGGTGCTTGGGGACGAGACACCTCAGACTCCGACAACGTAAACAAGTAATAGATTATACCTTTCGGGACAAAATTTATGCACTACTAACTACTAGCTATAACAAAGTTCATACATTATCATACAAAGTAAGGAAACGACCGCACAACAAAAGAACATGTAGAGAACATCTGCAATGTATTTTAAATCAGCATAAATAACAACTAATACATATTAACAGCACGATATAAAAACGCATTTCTTGGTATTGCTCAATACAAGAACGACATATTAATAACTCAAAACAGGCTTCGAACATTACATCCGTTACAATTCAACTTCAATTAAATTGCGGACAAAAACCAGTCAATACTATATAACTGGTTACCATTACACGTAGATAGTATTAAAAATGTTGATAATTGGAAAGTCGTTTAATACCGTTGTGGACGTTAACTACTTTCTTATAATGCATAGAATACGCGGTGGGTTATGTACCCTTATAAATCTTGTATCGTTATCGATCTATTTGTAGGGCTGTAATAATTACAATCAAAATAAATCCAATATTTCAGAATAATCTTTACTTTAATTTTTCTGAGCAATTAAGAATCAAGTGCTTGAGATGCCAAAGATGAAATCAAATTAAATATTTGGATACATTTCAACAACAACATGAACTATTCCAATAAGATAAAACAAATACAAATACAGAAGTTTCTAGTACATTTGATAATACCGAGAAAACTAGACAATCTCAAATGGCAAGAACGGTTGACAACCCTAGAGTGGATCACGTTCATACACGAAACTGGTTTCACTGAGAACTTCCCGTTCCAGAATTATGTTGTAGAATGTCTTTACAGTTAACTGAACACACCTTAATGCCTCCCCATCTAGATACAAGCCTCCCTAATGATATCAGAGAAAATAACGTCTCTATCTGGTAACGGGTGACCGCTGAATATAGGTATTAGGCAAAATAAGTGGATAGAATTGCTTCTATTCGAAGAATATTGCACCGATTCACCGAGCTAACTGCTTATTTATTAGCATAAACTCGAATTTATATCTGGGAAATGACATCAATCATTTCATTTTTATCATTGAAAAGCTCTTTTCCTATAACTGCTGTATCAATAGCTTTTTAATTTAAATTATGCCATCAATACAAATTTAATCAGAGGCTTTATTTTTAGCAAACCCATTTCCACATTAAATCACAAGATAACATTCTATATGACTTTTGACAAAGGATCTTCCGACCCTTTCCCTTCCCGAAAATATTCTCGGTTCCGTGCATATCTAGGCCAAGTTTCCCCGTCATTTCATTTCCCCTGCTTTTAAGTATATATTTTATTTATGGCCTTTCATGTGTGCATTGTGAATATTAAATCTTAAATAATAAGCGTACTACGAATACCTATCAAAGCACTATAATAATATCGAAGACCGCGTATAAATCAAATCGTAAAATATAGAACATTTTCCAGCAGAATAAAGCGAATACTTTAAAGGTTTTAAAGAACGTGCGGTGTGAAAGCAAAATTTTAAACTTAAAAGTCTTCACGCTCCTTTGATTAAAAGGAGAATTTCCTGTACGGATTGAAATTGATCTTAGTCGATACCGAACCACAACGTCCGCCCATCGACTTGAACCTTCCTCAACCGCATGAAATAAAAACCTTATGATTCTTACTCGACCCTCAGCTGTCATCAAAGCTATTGTTGTTGTGATGTTATTCCAAGAAATGGATATTTAACAACCCACACAAAGTAGTGACTTTATATTACTTTTCTTCAAGCATGGAAAGGCAATCAATGATTGAAATAGTCTACGCTATTATAATTTAATAAGTTTAGAGCTATCAGTTTTTGTTTTACCTTACTTCATTGCTTACATTAAGGTCCTTAAAACTATAAACATATGCACCACTTACGCCTGTATGCTCATTGACGCCCACAATGACAGCTGTGTACCACTGTGTGGCGCCAGCGACTCGGTACACCTGGGCTCGACATCCCCCGAGCACGGAGGGAGTCGTGGTCAGGATCCTCTGCCCATCCTGGACGGTTCGCCACTCCGCTGCTTCGCTCGACAGAGCTGACAGCGTTGTGGCGTCCACCCCTGCTTCTGAACCCGCCAGACGAGCGTCCCAATCCTGTAGAAATATTTATATTTAATAATCTAATATATAAAAGAAAATCTTGATGGTAACAAAACTAATAACGCTAGGAATGCACTGTTGAATTTGCCTCCGCTTGGATTAGGATAATAACTATTTAAATTTTGAAATATTACAAAACAATGTCAACCTGGAACCGGGCGAGCAGCTAGTTTCATTTCATATAATAATTGAATAAGTATGAAAGACGAGAGATATCTTTGTCAAAGCTAACTTGTAATAAAAACTCAGTCTTAAATTACGAGAAAATTTATCTTCGTTTGATCGTTAAGAATGTTTAATTACTTCCGCATAATGAGCTTTATCATTTCAGTGTAATTAGAAATATAATTCGATAATATTAAAAATATGACAGTATTAAATGATGTTTTAAGAGAACAAATATTATACGTATAATGATTTAATATCACATAGAATATAGATGATAGAAGTTAACCCGGCGTCATTGAGGTTGGGTCAAAATGACCCGGCTTGTTTATAATTTACAATATCTTTGTAATTACGTGCACGATTGTGCTGTTCTTTGTAGTAGCTGGAGCTAATAATGTACATTAAACGTTTTGGAAGTGAAATCCTTTCGACGTCGAGTGTACTGGGAGCTACACGCGTGTATTTTCGAAAAAGGTAAATATGACCCATCCTCACAATTGATGTAACAATTTCGCGCCATGGCTAAGTTATCGATTTTTACTGTTGTGTATGATTTCTTGGTGTCTGCAAACATTTTTTTGCTTGTTTCAGTGAATTTAATGTTTATGTTTGTCCAACAGGTACTTATTCTAAAATAGGTACTATAAACGGATAGAATAGAAAATATCACGTATGATGGCGGGTTTAGACTCTTGTCTGACTCAGACTTACCTTATTATGATGATGAAGTAGAAGAAGAGGATCATGTTAGAGTGCGGAGTGTGTTTCAAGCGGAGAAAAGCGAAAACCCGAATTCAATACCTTTTACAATAAAACTAAATATGGGGTTGACGTCGCTGATGATCTTTGCGCCTCATATGATGTGAGTCGTAACTCCAAAAGTTGGCCCCTGACAATTTTTATGCCATGTTGGACACACAGGAATTAATGCGCTTATAATACGTCGCATAAATAAAAACAAACCAAACGATAAGCGACGTAATTTTTTGAAAAACTTAGGTCTTGCTCTGGTCTTAGAACATTTGAAAATTCGCCAGGAATTGATCGATAGCAATGACAAATGGGCAAAAGAATCAGAGAATTTATTGATAGATCATCAGAGGAGCCACCTGCAATTCCCGCAAAAGATGTTAAGTGTGTCCGGAAATAAAAATAGTAAAACAAAACATTTTTGTCAAGCTTGCCCTAAATTTATTTGTCCTGAACGCATCATGGCTTTCTGTATTGATTTCATTTACAACGAAGATTCTAATTAGCTTTGTTAAAGTTTTTTTCTAATATATTTAGACTTAAGTTTATAAAAATGCTATTTGTAACAAAAATTACCGGTTATTAGCGTAGTAATGACATGAAAACGTAAGAGGTCTATATTTTGTTCCTATTTTTATGAGTTTATGTCAAAGTTGATTAAAGTGAATAAAACGTTGGTTAATTATTATTTTT
>CAJQZM010032728.1:0-10955 GCA_907164665.1 Colias nastes | reverse complement strand
GAAACGGAACCGATTCGCTCCTAGAAAAAAATGTATTTAACCTTTTTTATAGATGATTTTATGATCTACAATTTTGGTTCCAGGTAATGTATGATAAACTTACCGTCTCGGCGAAAATCGCAAAAAAAACCTATTTTTTTATTAATTGACCTCGAATTTTTTTTTTCTGAGTACCAGAATGTCATTCTTCAGTCAGACGGGAGATTTTATATTTTATTTTGAACAAATTTCGGCAAGTTGGAATTTTGGTCGTGTTCGTCGTCGTCGTTGGTGGTGTGACTGAACCATTACTAAAATGTCATGAGCTTATGTCAATAATTAGCGTTAGCAGTTTCTATTCCTTGGCGATACCTACTGACGTTTGTCTAAAGGCCCAGATCAACTAAACTTCTTCGAAACTTAAATTTTGAATTTGAGAAAATGTCAAGGTCAGAGAAATTTTTATTAAAATTGTCAACAACATGACGTAGAGGAGAGCGCAAGCCAGCATTAAATTAAATAATTTTGCTACATTTCTTTCAAAAGCTCTTAAAAAGCTGTATATCTCTTATTTGTTACAGCAAAGGAGCTGATGCAATGCCTGATGATAGGTGGACACCGCCACCCATGAATATTTGCAAGTTTATAGCCAACTTCTATAAAAACTAAAGGGTAAACGAGAAAGAAAGGATTGGTAAGGGACGTAGGAAATATAATGGTAAGGAAAAGTATGGGCAAAAAGGATACGGACCTCCAGTTCCTAAATAAATTATTATTTAGGAACTGGTTTTAATTAAAAACACAAAACTTCGTTTACATTTTATTTATGGTAATAAATATAAATATTTAAATCTATTCAATATTTTATCTTAACTTTAATGTTTACAATAAATAAAATTAGCATTGATATCATAAGACGCACGAATGTCCATATTCGTCCTTTTACATGTTGGTTTTTATCCCGTTTACAAACGGTAAAACCAGGGTGAACGGCTAGTACATAACATAATACCACATAACCTCACCAGTGGTATTTAGGACGCAATAAAGACAAATCATTGCCGTGCGAAACGTCTTAACCTTGCGTGAACCGACCCTTCATCAATCTCATACTACTGAGTAATAGTTAAATTAGTCATTACAAAGCTCTGCATGCTTCACCTGTCGTACCTTCCTATTTGGTACTTAATAACGCGACTATGTACGGTCTCTAGACATAGTACATTATTAATTTCTAGTTACGAAGTAGATACGCCTGAGGTACAGAATAGCTTTACAGAAATGGAATTTAACAATTCACACAAACTTCTAACAAGAGATGTAGAAACTATAACTTGAATAATAGAATGTTAATTTACAATGAGGGATGTAAGATGTATTTAACTCATTGTGCTGGGAACTTCGTTTCGAGCTGAAACGCATTAGAAATTATGTTGATGGTAATTGATTGCTCTGCCGTATTTAGACGGAACAATGTAAATATATGAACAAGACGAACAACGAACATAATTAAAAACGTTTCAATAATCTCCTGGATCCACATTATATCGTAAGGAAAATAAAACCGGCCAAGTGCGAGTCGGGCTCGCGCACAAAGGGTTCCGTAGCAGCAAATATAATAAATTACAGTTAAATCAACCTATCTCAAAAACTATAAGAGATACTTTGATCAAACCAAAAATCGTTGAAAGAGTTAATTAGCATGCATCACCTCTATTTTTTTTAGAATTTTATACCCCGTAGTTATAAAAATAGAGGGGGGGGGACATACTTTTTACGACTTTGAGAGCTGATATCTCAAAAACCGTTCACTTTAAGAAAAATGTTTTTTAGAAAACTTTATATCATTTTAAAAGACCTTTCCATTGATACCCCACACGGGTATGTACATCGAAAAAAAAAATTTCATCCCTCAGTTACATGTATGGGGGGCCCCACCCCCAATTCTTTTTTTTACTATTTAGTGTCATATTTTTGTAGCGGTTCATACAACACATATTCCCATCAAATTTCATCACTGTAGTACTTATAGTTTCCGAGTAAATCGGCTGTGACAGACGGACAGACGGACAGACGGACAGACGGACATGACGAAACTATAAGGGTTCCGTTTTTGCCATTTTGGCTACGGAACCCTAATAAAAAAGAACTTTTGCTTTTGAAATGTTTATTTGCATATAAGACGATTTATCGAAGTTGAAATGTGTTTACATCTTATACGCCATTTAAAGTCGTAAGATTCCCCAAAATATTATTTTCAATGTTCGAAACACACATACTATTTTGTTGTAATTATCTTTCCAGTGAATAATTATTTTCGTAGTTTTTCTTGTGTAAAGAGTAGATACCACGTGCTCAAGTAGAGCTAAAGCTTTGTTTGCCCGCCAATAGATTACGCTTTGCTTGAAAAAAAGGCAATGGGTAACACTACGTTTCCAGAGCTATTCGGAGCACTAACATAAATAAACGTATTTTCATTTAAAAAGGCTTTACAAGCGGATAAACCAAGCGTGTGAAAATTCGTTTTCCAAATGCTCTCGTGATTTTTCCAATTAATTTATGTGGCGTACCTTTTGTTAGAAATGTAGTATTATGCGTTTACGTTTATGCTAATAGGATATTGGATACATTTTGGGTTTTTATAAAAACATCAAACATGAAAATTCCAAAGGAGAATTTTTAAAATGTGTGAGGAATAAAAACATCCGAGTATCTACAGCGCTTATAAAAACGAATTTGAAAATATGATTATCTTCGACAAGAATAAAACACGCCATTTCTTCACAACATAGCTTTCGTAAGACATTTTCTGAGCTATATTTTTTTTAATTATCATCAAGATAAAAATCTAATAACTTCATGTTAGATCGAAGCTGCAATATCTATATGTTTTCCAGTTGCAGAAAACTCTCTTCGAAGAAAGTGATAACTTTTAAAACCTTGTCAACTTTTACTCCTACTTAGTATTAGGTTTTTAATTTGTGGTAATAGATACGCATTTCAACGAATCTTAAAGCGAAAATTATATCTTTATTCTTTAGTTCATCGCGTAAATTGCTAGATACGATATAATAATTAAGGTGCACATAAATTCTTATCTATACACATAATTTAGTTCTTCCTCATTCACTTAAAAATTAACAAACACTAAAATTTTCATATGCAGCATAAATAACATTATACATCGTTCATATGCATACTGAAATGTAACACAAATGTGGTTTTCATTGTGTCACTTCGTTACAAATATTACTTATGAGCAAACTATGGAAACATGATTCTCGCACGTGGCTTGTACTGTTGTACTTGTTTATTTTATTTAAGTATGGCTATGTTATCTTACTTTGGAAATATGTCTTGTACCAAAAATTATCTTTATAAAACCAAAAATTATCTTTTTTGTATGATGATAAAAAAATACGTAAACTGTTGTAATAATAAAGCTGGCATGTAAATAAGCCAAACAAATTAGATTTTACATTCAGAAGATTGCTTATAATAAATGACGTACTTATACACTGTGTTAAAATTCATAACCAGCAATATATCCGCTGGGTGCAATATTCTGGCATTGATACTTAACCGCGCATAATATTTGGCATTTTCCATGAAATTTGCATCATCATTTTGTGCCAAATGTCGAATATTCCCCTTGTAGGCACTAACAGGTCTATTTCCATTCTGAAATGTCGACTCGAAGCTTGTGGCTCAAGTATACCGTCAGAATATTTGAATATTTTAAGTATCACTGAAATAGATTTTATTCAACGTTTTTATAGTATTGGAGAGTCCGATGTCTGCAAAATAAAAATTTATGAAAGTCATTTTCAAGATTGTGCGATATCGTTGTTTATTTTCTTGTTCCTCAATGGATGCTGCAAAGGAAACGTAATTATAACTTAAAAGCAAATAAAAATATGCAGTCAATTCCTTTACTAAGAAAATGTTAATGAAAATTGATTTTATTTCTTTTAGCTCTTGCATTATATCTTCACATTTTAGAAAACATTGCTGTCTTACCGCACCGAATAAATTGCGAAAAGAGAATCGTTCGGCCATTGTGTCTGTAATAGAATTTTATGGCGCTATACAGGCGTGAGTTTGTCAGTTAAAAACAATTTGAACAACAACAGCGACCCAACACTTTTGCGGCGGCTCTGCATGTGGACCGGCTCCAAACCGCAGCGCATTAATGCTGCGATAGACCTTCTGGGCCCGGCCCGCGATACGCCGTCCAAATGAAACTACTAAATTGGAAACTATTTCCCGCGTATTAACTGCCGTAATTAGTATGAAAACGGTATTTGGAATAAAACTACGCTATTCCAGTTTACTCTAATAACGCGATTATCAAGTTAATAAATGACAATTGGAAACTATGGTTCCGAATACAGTTATAATAATCGCGCACAATTTCAGCGTGAATACAAGATAATATACTAATATAAATGGTCGTATTTGTTTGGTTCGCGTCAGTTGCTCAGATAAATTACCTATTCCAGATAACTTATCCAGATTTTGAACTTGTTCTAGGAAAAGTTTATTAGCTCCCTTGGTTATCACAACATCCGTTGGCATAGTTATTTTTTTTTCTTTCTTTTTTCTAATTATACAAGATAAAACATTTTATTATACAAAACAATATTCCTGCAATCCTAAGAAAATGTGCAATAATATTAAAAATATATTTATTATGTTGCACAAGTTAGTTTATTCTTAAAAGAATTTCAAGAATTCCTTGCTATGGCAAACAATTTTCCAACACAAAATAAAAATAACATCACCCAGTCAGAACCAGGTTCTTTCATCGTAGCGTCGTACAGGAAGCTCTTAATTGCGCTTCTATGTAATACGAGCGTGTGTACTCTGGTTAATTTTATACCGTCACCCTTATTACAGTGCGATAAAATACTATTTGCACCATATATTGGGCGCACAAGAACTTTGTATGCGGAAGCGGGTGTCGCACAGTTGAAATTGAACACATGGTGCTCGACAGCAACAGCCGTGATGGATGAAATACCTGATGTTATTACATTTTTATTTGTCACTTGACGAAAGTTCCTCTAATTTGGGCCGTAACACTCGTTTGATGAGGCTCATTATGTTATCGCCTTGGATACTTTTATTGAAAGACTCTCAAAACTCAAAAGGCGTTTGTACTTATTTTGCCTCGATATCTGTGTTAAGTTGTCGATTTTTATTACGTTCATATTGTTGCTAAAAGTTTATTTTATTGGTTTCTTTAAATATTAATATAATTGCATTTGATTTAAAACAATATCTAAACTACTACTACGACTACAGTTGCGAAACTCTACTGCCCAGGGAGCCACTCATCGATACAAAATAAATGTTTGTCTTCCTAATTTAAAAGAGTTCACAGTATTTGGGAACATCCATAAAAAATCTGAATTTAAGTAACACCGCCGCTCGTCAATCTTCCGTCCTTTTTAAAAGTCGAATAAAATCTGTACATTATGACGTTTAATATACTACTGCACATAGCGACACTACGTCGTAAATTAATTCCTATACTATTTAGCACATAAAGTATCTCAAAAATCCAGCCAATTTGCTTTTTATGTACATCAGTTTCGTGCCAAACCATCCCCGTTGGCATCAAATAACTCGCATGCCTCGGTAAATGAGATATAAATTATAATTTTATAGCAAAGAATCTGCCCTGCTCGGTTTCACGACGCCGTGACACGTTAGAATGAAACTTCCGCACGGCGAATTTTTATGAGCCTCGCTTCTAGACGACACACGGGGGAGCCAGTGGCTTTTGAAACGACTAGCAGTCAAAGAGAAATGGAGATTCCGCAGTTACAAATGTGGAACCAGTAGGTAGCGTATATCTTCGCGGATTACTTTCTCGACATCACACTTGCAACGCGTTTTGAAATTTTTATTACGCGCGATTCCCACAGGCACAGTTTGGAGACAGAGATACATATGGATCATTATGCTATGCTCGCGTTTAGTGAGACCTCATATACATTACTTCAACCATAAAGCCGACGGAGCGTGTTCGGAAGCGGTGAAGGGAGCATATACTGAGACATGTCATAAAGCAATTGAACTACTCAAGAAAGTTATTTGGCCTGAAATATGGAAATGCCACATCAACATCGTTGCCTTAAGAATTATGACGGATACATTTTTATTACGACCCTAATTTATAGCTACACATGAGCATTCTTCTTATTTTTATAAGGTACGTTTTATTTTTGTTTAGCAACACAACATGAACAAAGTATCGTAATTAAAGGTCCCTTGAATACCTTGTTCAGTAAACATTTAATTATTTCTTTGGTCCCCGCAGTAACCCGAACAGAGTATTGCCCTTTCTATTATAATAGTTAAGGTTAGATCCTATTTGTAACGCCAAATGATTTCATTAGTAAATTTTCCAATTAAAACTTAGTTCGGCACATCAATTTTGATAACAAGTAGGTGCACAGCGTGACAGGCAGGTTGTTACCGAGACGCCGCCCCCGCACTCCGCACCCCGCACCTCGCACCCCGCTCCCCACACGCCCCGTCGCCATTACCCCACTGTTTTATTAAACCTTGATGAAAACTTTACATCATCATATTTTCTGGATCGTTCACCTAAATTAAAGGTAATTTATATCCCAATGTACACAGGCGGTACCCGTTCGAGCTTTATTAAGCAAATAAAGTAATGAATTGGCGAGCTTTCATAAACAAGCGTGCGGAAATTTTAAACTTTATTATTTACACACTGTCTGAAGTAAATATTGGAGCAAACGAAGGGTTTGTGTAATAAAAGTCACCGTAAAAAAGTTACTTCGTTTGATTTTCACAATGAGCAACGAGAAGAATTAACAATATTAATCTGCTACATACATGTTGGAAACGATTAAATCGTATTTAATTATTCTTAAATCGTTATTCTTAGAATAAAAAAAAAATCTGCTCCCGACGCGACGTAGGCAAATACATTCAGTGGCCGTGATAATAGATAATAAAATGTCATCCTTTCATGTTGGAACGTTCGTGCTTCTCAGAAAAGAATGTGAGTAATGCAAAATCATCTATTTAATATTACCTCGTTCAAAACAGCGTGAAATTAAAATAAAAGTATGAATATCGTGAGACATCGCAGATGGTAACACCGAGCGCGGTAGATTATAACAAACATTTCGCATACAAACATCGACCGTAATCACACACTCGCCTGCTTTTCTAAATAATGTAAACAAATCTCTGTATCTCCCTAATTACCTCACCCACATAGAATTATTTTGACTCACTGATGAAATCCTCTTTTGCCGCGCATTAATTCATAGCTATGTTAAATATTTAAACTTTTTTTATTAACGATACAATTAATTGGAGAACACTTTTTAATGTTTATTTTTGAAGTAATGTGATTGGAATGGCTACATTTGATAGGTATATTTTACTTGAAGGGGTAATATTCAGACTAGGAATTAAAGCAATTAAGACTTTTAAGCTTATAAGCTTAAATTACAGCTACGATTAAATTTATTTCTCGAGGTCAAACACTTTTTAGTGTAACTCGTTCCATTCGAAACGGAATAACATTTCTCTAAAGAACAAAGGATGAAATTTAGTAAACTTTAATAAAAATAAATTCAATACAAAAAAAGTATATCAATGCGACCCAGCTCGGCTTCGCACGGGGTCCTCTGAAAGACCTACGATGGTGCTTGGAAAGCATTTCTGGATTTCAGGACATTCCGTTTTTGGTTACATATAAGATTAAAGATGTGATAAATTTTTTGTATTAATTTAAATGAAATTAGATAATAATATGTGTGTAACTAAAATCAATATTTTTTACATTAATTACTCAATATTCAAATTAATAATGGTTACTTTGAGTCAACTATGGATAAGACTGTCGCAGACTTTTTGGAGGCCTTTGTAGATTATACGACATAAGGATCTACAGACTATACACAGTATACACACTAAAGTTCCGAAGTCCCTTCTTTTGATGTCTCATTCTGTAAAGGCAGCGTTCGAAATGTAAGCGTACGAAAAATAATTATACAACAGTGGAAACTGCATCAAAATTCGTTCTGTCTACAGAAGAAAGCTTAGAAACTGATACACAGAGGTGGAGGGCAACTTAACTCCATACTATGTAGTGATAAGAAGAGCACTACAATAATCAATTAGTTCATGGAAAAAATCTGAACGAAGGACCAATACCAAATATTTTGCGAAATAAATTAGTCTCAACATCATTATCTCCTTTTATGTGGGTTTAGCTAGAAAATTGGAAAACACCTACAGGTAAATTAGCTTGGAGAAATTTTTGCATATGTAGTGGTGTGTATATTACTCAGATCTTGGAGCGCGTTTCCACTATATCGTTCTGGCCTATACAAAAATGTTTCGATATCCTAACATTACTATTTAATTTTATACTTATTCCTAGCAACACTTTTGTTTTCAATAAAAACAACTTTTAATTTGAAAGAAAATGGTTTTGACTTTATAAAAAAAATATATCATTCAATTTCACGTCCTTGAGCAAACGACAAGGCGACTACCGTGAAACAATAAAATATCGTGTCCATTATAATTTGTTTCATAATTAATATTTGACCATAATAATTACGAAACAAAACAAATAAATAAATCGTCACTTGATAGTGGAAAGTGGAAACACGCACAAAACCAGAATAAACCAGTTTACGCTGTCCGCAGGTGCCAAATGCAGTTGTTTGGTACCGTTAGAACACACATTTCATTCAAAAATTATAATTATTATGTACGTAGTTTAATTGATAAAGGAGAATGACCACGGGTGGTATCGGTAAAAAAAGGAGAATGACCACGGGTGGTATCGGTAAAATTTGAGTTGTGCCACGTATTCGTGATATTGTTAATTCCTATTTGTATTTATAATGATCATATGTATCACTATTAAGTCGTAATTATACCAAATAAATAGAAATAAAAGTAAAAGTTTTTGTTTTGACACATATATCTATCTCTCTTGCAAGCGTCCTGCGTCATATGTCATAGTTTCTATTTGAAATGAATCTTGAATGAATGTGTTCGACGCTAAGGTTCGACGCAATGTTCGACGTAATTTATTTTGAAATAGGTAATGTTTATTACGATTTACTTTTCACATTTGTCTTGTAAATTAAAATATTACCTATGTAATAAATGTAAAACTTAACGTTCATCGTTAGTTTAAACTCGATAAAGTATTTTTTTGAAGTGTTGAATAAAACTATTGTTTTATTTTTATTGTCGCGAACTGCGGCTTATTTATATAAAAACTTTAATCGTTTCTAAAAATACTAACATCAAGCTTTAAATTGAGCTATATTTCATCTTGACACAATAAGTTTGATTGCGATACCAAGTGCCATAGTCACTTGGGCAATCTCCTTTTGTATTTGTTGATTGTTGTTATTATTTGTTATTATTGTTATAATATTTGTTGAAGTGTTTAATTTGTGTGTAAGTGTTGTAACTTTGTATTGTTAATTCAAAATGGCTCCAGTGTTAAAACATGGTCGAGGCAAGCCTTTGACTTCTCAAACTAAAGAATTAAACTTTAAATGTCGTTTCTTTTTCAGGTTAGTAAATTTTTCATTTTAGTAACATTGTCATTTTGTAAAATCATGTTCATTTTGTAAAAGTTATACGTATGTTAAATGTGTAAATATTAAATTAAAGTCTCATCTTTTTCAGAGGAGAAACACATATAGTTTAATTTAAAATCCCATATTTATATAATATATATATATATATATAAAATAAAAACTAAAAATAAAATGTTGTTTTATTTCATTTGCTGACCATACACTACTACAAACGCAAAAATTTCTCCAAGCTAATTTACCTGTACCTAGATTTTAAATATAGGACGAGGTGACAGTTAATATACAATGTGTATGGTTTCATTTAATTTTGTTGTAGTAGATGCTTCCTTTACAGTTTTATAAAATATATACTTTAATTATATGAACATTTAATAATAATGTTGAATATGATTTCGAAGAACATCTAACCACAGCAGCTTTATTTAATATACCATTCAATGTATTTAATTATAACACGTGCATTGTTTTTTCTCTTATTTTATTTCGAACAAAAAGCATTTCTTTTCACTGCAGTATAGCTTTCCTCTTATATTCCAACGATTGCTATAGTTTGCAGAATTTAGAACGATTTTTAATTACACGTGCACTTCATACAAGGCCAAAATGTAGAAGCTCACTAGCGGGTTAATTAAGCTTCATAACTCATTATCTTTTCCATTATAACGTTTCATAAATTTTGTACATTTAAAAATGGGTATTACGTCATTTGTATACGCTTTTATTTTCAACCGTTCCGCCGGTGGGTACTTTATTAATGCAATTATAAAATAATTACCAATTATGAAATCGTGTATCATTATGCATTTGGACAAACATTAATGTAATAAGCCGTATTCTCTCTTTGCGACACGTTTATTATTTAAATTCATTTTTGTTCTGAAAAACTATGCTACTACTATTATAATGAAAAACATTGTCTACACATTACATTCATATTTTTTATAATTAATTAAAATAAACAAAAAAATAAATGATGTTATATTGATGGGATAGTGGTTTCCACTGAGACGATTTGTTATTTTTCAGTCTCGAGGTAATTTAAGTATTAGACATTATTTGTCTTACCAACTATACGCTATACACATTTAAATATGAATACCTTACACGATACATGCTAGTTAGTTTCAAATATTAATATGGTAGTAGAGACGAGAACCTCTATTATGTACCAAATAACACGTAAGATGATAAAACAACGTTATAAATTATATAACAAAAGCAGACAATAAACACAATGGCATGGCACTGTAATAAACGACACAATATATCATAATGTATTAACAAGAATACCGTTGCAGGTGAGATTAACCCGGCGTCTGTATGGTTGGGTCAATATGACCCGCGCAATTT
>CAJQZM010032725.1:0-17416 GCA_907164665.1 Colias nastes | reverse complement strand
TATAAGTGTTGGAACATACAGACTTTCTTTTATATATATAGATATTTGTAAGTGCATTTTGTGCAGTCACGCTTAGTCTTCAAAACTTAACCTTTACTTTGTTATTTTGTTTCTACAGAAACAAAATAACATTAATAACAATATAACATTAATATAACATTAATAACAATATAATGTTATTTTGTTTCTACAGAAACAAAATAACATTATATTTTCTAATATGGAAAAGATTAGGTACCTACCTAAATTTTACTCCATAAGCCTATATTTGTCGAAAACATATTACTTGTAATATTAATCATTCCATAATGAAAACACAATTCAATTTTTATTACACATTTGTTTCTTACATAATATAATAAAAGATTGAATTTCTATAATTTTTTGTTACAAATCTTATACGTTCTATAATGGCAGCTAACAATATACAGTAATAAGTCAATCGTGAGTCGTGACGTGATATCATTAGTATGTACATCATAGCCGAAGCCTTATTATTTATTATACCATGCTGCATAATGCTTACGTACTATTATGAAAGGTAATTGCTCTATTTGACTAATGGTAGTCAAAGGCTGTTACCGTTAAATGTTTTTGAATAGATATAACAATGCTTGCCATTAAGGAAAAGTAAATAAACTAATTACCACCTAATATACACAATCTTCTTATATAAACTACCAGATACATAATTATTCAGCAAACTGAAAAAATAATTACCTTTGCATTTAACAATTTAACAAATCAGAAAATAACCACTAAAGCCTTTAAGTATAGGTTACTCCTTCAGACTTGAATACAGTTATACAGTAACTTATTATATAACATACTACACACGTAAAATAACCTCAAAAAAATATACACATTCCTGAAGAAAAGCGATGAGACATACACCAACAATACAAAAGATCCGGTCGTACGCAGTGATCGAATTCATCCGCACCCTGCAATTATACAAGAGCGGAACATGCGTTAAACAGCAAAAAGTATCCGAGTGGACATCTACAAAGAGTTCCGGCACTTTCTCCACCTGACCCACTTGGACCCACTTGGCCAGACCGCCCAACGCCCAAAATATTCGGTGATTAAAACCGATCTGTGCACCCGTGGCTTTACTTTCCACTCCTGCCAATTAAACCTGGCACCACAGCAACCGTTTTGTTTTTGCCAATCGCAACTGACATGTGCAAAATGAGGTCTTAATTGAACATTCGGAAAAGCGAGAATTACAAGCATTGCCGCCCTTTCATTTACTTGCGATAAGAGTAATTCGATTTTTTAATTTATCTCTTTAATTATGATTTAACGCTGATTTGATGAAAGCACGTTTATCTCATATAGCTACATTCCTTGAAGCTTAATAATATTACTGTTTAAGAAAGAAAATGTCTTCATTTCTCAGCACGTTCATGGGATTAGAATGCCTCAAACGAAGCTCGCCTTTGACCCGAAATTTCACAATTTCTATCCCTTATTAAAAGGAAAAGATTATTCGAGATATTGCAAACATTTAAGGTATGAATCAGAAATCTTGACAGTAAGAAGGAATTTCTTACAAGTACTTTCGTAACTTTCGGTGTTTGGTTGTCTTTATCAAAAAGTAAAATATAATATCATTACGCTATGCTCGCGTTAAGCTTAAATGCATTTTGAGGCCATACATATAATTTCCTACTTAACTAAATTATAAAAAACTAAAAACTTATTTTATAATGCACCTACTAATCTCATAATAATATGCACGGACAATCATAGACTAATGTTTTTCCTCCTAATTTAATTTCACAGACCGATCGTCTCAATTATCATAAAGTGAAATCTAAAATTACACCAATATCCTTTTCACCCATACTCTAACCGAATTAAAACTAACAGTAGAGAACATTAACTTCGATGATAAATTATTGTCTGAAACAATACAATAGGCCACAATGCGCGGCCGTAAAAAGTAAAATCGTGTGTTCAAATTAATTCGCATTCACAATTAACCGTTATTATCTCAGAAGCAAGTTAGTAAAGCACCAGTTACAATGGATGTAATGTATTTATTTGTTTCGTGGGGAACAGCCGCGAGAACTTACACTAGGGCGGGAAACTGTGACGTTTCGAATGCCTTACACTTTTGTTTTGAATGACTACAATGAGAGCACCATTTCCATTGTAAATGTACCGGAATAATATTTTATATTACGAGTACTTACTATTCATATGATAGACGAACGTTTATAGTTTAAAAAAAATAAACATGAACGTGTATGGCTATTTTTGATTTTGACGTTTATTCTAGCTCACTACACTTTTAGAGCTCTTATATATCGTAGTTTTTAGTCAAATGAATAGTAACAAATCACTCCACACCAGTGAAGTGATTTGTTTACTACAGAGAGATAAAATTTCATGAAATTTTGTGTGTGTTAAAAGATTCTGGAAACGTAACTCAATATTTTACTTCTCTTTCTATATTTTCTTAAAAGTTTTATAAACTTGATCAAAATCTAAAGCTTGAATACATAATTTAAAAGATTTTCTTTTTTACCTTGTACATAATATACAAAATATTAAAAAAGGCAATTTCTACAAGTGATATTGAACAGCGAATACGATACTCGAACTTTCCCTTGCTAAGTCAAACATAAACTTTCGACGAACAGATTTATGAACGTTTGTTTTTTGTCTGCAGATCTAAGATGCGGCTGAGGCGCGGCGTGGCTGTTGTCATCCTTCTCGTGTTACATATGGTAAAGTCTTTGCTACCTATTGTTAATATACATCCATACTAATATTATAAATGCGAAAGTAACTCTGTCTGTCTGTCTGTTACTCAATCACGCCTTAACTACTAAACCAATTTGCATGAAATTTGGTATAGAGATATTTTGATACCCGAGAAAGGACATAGGCTACTTTTTACCCCGGGAAATAGGATAGGTTTTATCCCGGAAATCCCAAGGGAACGGGAACTATGCGGGTTTTTCTTTGACTGCGCGGGCGAAGCTGCGGGTGGAAAGCTAGTAGTATATAATATGCAAAGGCAGTTGGTAATCACTTTCTATTAGATGATCGGTCCGCCTGCACTTGGGCTATCTTTTGAAGTTTTACAAAATGTTTATCTGTTTATGGTTTTTTAACCTAATCCAGTCGGAGACAAATCCAACGAACTAAAAATTTATAGCATTGATGATAATATATTCATTTCTTGGATATTTCCTACAAAAAGTTATTCAATGTTATAGAGGCAGATAGAGACACAATTTGACTCGTGTCTGAATGTACTTAAAGTATAATAGGGAAAATATACAAAGGGCTCTTGAATAAATAACTGGTAGCAACCATCCATCAAAATAATATGCATTCATATTTAATTCGTTCATTAAAAATAGGTTACTGACTTAGAAAATAGCCATCAATTATATTTATTTAACATTTTAGTCTAAGTAACTACTTGTCGTTTCATATTTCGTGTGATTGGATTAAATAGAGTAAATACATCAAAGTAAGATGGGATTCAGGTCAATCATCGTAACCACATTACAAAAAACAAATTGGGCTGGAAATATTGCTCAATCGAATGAAAGTTTAGTTTTACTTTTTTATGATATACTTTCCTGGCATTATTTGACACGCTGTTTTTTTTAGATTTATGGTGTTAATGATAACTCAGCATTTTGTATCTACATTTTTTGTGACATGTTCGTCATTCATGTTTTTGTGTACCACGAATACTAAGTCGTAAATCTTCTTTACCTACATTATATTCTGTGGCTCACCTGAATAATTGCTCACCACTCTTTATTTAAATGGCTATGTAGTGGCTTTATAAATTGAATAAATAATAATAAATGTGACAAATTTTTATTTTTTAATTTAACATTCCATAATTTTGTTCGGAAGATACATAGTAATGTAAACATTATAGTAGGTAACTCACGATATTATTGTGAAATATTATCACGTACAAGAGTACCTATAGAACAACCTAGATAACAACCTAGTACCTACGTACTACAGGACAGTTGAAAGTCAACACTCAAGTATCGATGCACATATATGGCGCATCACTGGCGCCAGTTGCTGACACGCAGTTTCGCTAAATTATACTGATTACTATTAATTTATTGGATACGCTTTGATCATTGGACTAATCACGATAAACGGAGGAAACGTTTCGTGTTTTATGTTTGCGCTTTATCTTTTTTTACTTTGAGTTGGCATAAATTGATGCAGCTTTAGATAATTGTAGAGTCGTCGTTATAAGGAGTGCTCTTTAATAGTTTTAAATGCATTATTAAATTACTTGATAGATAGCGTCGGATAGCGTCGGATAGCGTCGGATAGCGTCTTAATAATCGGTATTGCTGACAAAATATCTTTTACAATTAAGTATTAATAACTTACTTGTAGAAATGCGTCTGTACATATTTAACATCTTAAATAAACATATCACCATCTCGCATATAAAACATGAATCGACATAACATTGCTCTTCAAATTGTAAACGACACGCCAATTGCCACAGAATGTGATAAATCTTTCGCGATTCCTTTTTTTTTAATTCGGCTTTAATAAACACATTGACTTCTCACACTCAATGCAAAACAAAAGCAATGGGGCGTGTCCTCCAGAGGAAATAAAATGGGATCGAATCTAATACGGCCATCAGGTAAACGCGCCAAATATGGCCATCGACCTACTGCCCATCGACGGCCACGACGAGTTCCGTCTAACACTTTTTACCCGTTCAGCCATAGCCAAGGCATTACTTACATGGCAACTCTGTAACAGAACATTGTAAACAACTCCCCATATGTACGGTGTTCCTGGAAACAAAAACTCCGTCACATATTTTATTCTAATAGTCGCCGGCCAGGGTTATTAACACCATTAGGGTTTATTGAATCGATACAACAATGGTGTAAGTGGGTAATGGAAGCATGAGCTCCCGTTTTCTTTGCAAGTCTCTTTTCCAATCTTAAACGTCAACGTGCAAAAGTTTTAAATATGGATCCGCTATTTGACTCTAAGCTATAATATAAAACATTATTCGTTATTTCGCGAAAAAAAAATGTGGGAGGCTATGTATTAAGATTTTATCTATCATTCATGTAGACAGGGAAATGGTTTAGACAGACAGATAGAGAAACCTATAAAGAATAACAACTTTATGAAATGTATTTCCCGTTTTATCACGAAAAGATAAAACATCGTAAAACAGAAGCACACTAAAACTTTAATTCTAAAAATAAAAAGTATACAAAAAGCAAATTATACACGTCCATCAAATATGTAAATTTGTCGGCGAGCCGGCCGATATAAAGGGAAGCCAACAATAGATGAGAGTCGCGTAAAGAGTAAAAGCTGCTTTCCCGTCGGCCACCGCGACCTACAGCGACGACATACATTGAACTCGAAATCCTGCTCGTCATTCTAGGTATTGTCCTACTACCTGCCTCACCCTGATATTATCAATGCAAACATGTTTATACGTGCAAATGCAAACGGTGAGCTTTTTGATAAACATCTGATTGACATGGGACTTTGAGAACTGAAGAACTCTGAAAGAAGTTGTGAAACAGAATCTTATTTATCTCTATGACACGTTAATAACATTATATATGTTAGGTCGATAAATTGATTGAAATCAACATAGTAATTAATAGGTGCAGTTAAATGCAGTTTGATAGCAATTTGATAGTAATAAAATTTAGTCGGATTGAAAATAATAGAAGGCGCTCGTTGACCGCGTTAATGTTTTCGAGAGAGCACGAAATCAATGATCACCCAAATCAATCAATGCATACCCGATTAGAATTTGAATCACACAATTTACCCCTAATGGTAAATTTCTTCCACTACCAGAATAAATTAATCTTTATGAATGTTTGTATGGAAAATACTTCATACTGTTTGATTGTTCAGTCAGTACTCATTATAGCTGGTAGCATTACTGCTGCATTGTGGCAAACCATAATAAGTACATAAAGATAAAGCATGGTAGATAGTCAATCATCGAAATGCTTTTACAATCTCAAACTCAACTCAAACATAAATGTGTCCAACAGAACCACAAACAGAGAGTGACGTCCGATAGGGACGCAATGAAAGTAAAATGAGTCCAGCGAGATCAACGACCGCGCATTGACATACTGCACTTGACGGCCGCTCCCCAGTGCACGCGGATCTTGTTACACACGTATTGCGTTTGTTTCCTACTTGGATGGTGTTTCTTTTTATGATAGGAATAGTAGGGGTAGGTTCTTTCATATGATTATGACAAGGCGCTTTATCTGGATCAATTTGTTTTAAATATTGATATATTTATATAATATATTTCTCTGAACTATTACGCACCATTATAAACTCAATTTTGAATATCTAATTACAATTTTGTAGAGTAATATTTATAATCAATATAAAACCGACAATTCCTCAACTTCCATCGCTATCATATTTTCAATCCTAATAATTTGTAATTGCCCGAAACGCATCTTCGAAACTTTCTCTTATATTATAAGTTAAGCTGCGTATCGACTTCGCGCTCCTGGCGCGCGCGCCATGAATGACCGCGCCGAGAATGCGTTCCGCGGAGCGCGTTCCAAAGATTTGAAGTATATCAACTAAGCGCGCCTGGCGCGCGTGGCAACTGTTCCAGTGTTTGACCGTTCATCATGGAAGCGTCGTGTACAAGCAGCAGCAGCTTTTGTAATTATACACAGCATAATAAAAAAGAAAAAACAGAAACGAAAAGTGCGTTGGTGGATAAAAGAGCTGTACCGAAAAAGGATGCAGTATGGAGTGACACTTATAAGAGATATGCAGTTCGAAGTGATAGAAGACACAATAAAACTTCACAAGAATGTCTACAGAAGATTTTTATTACTTGCATAACTTGATAGAGCCAAAGGTGAAAAAAATGGACACCCAGTTTCGTGAAGCTATTACAGTGACTGAAAGGCTGGAGACTCGTATACAAGCTTGCAGTACCTGTTCAGAGTTTCAAAGCAGTCTATATAGTAGTAGTATATAGTCCCAGAATTATTATTCGGAGCGCAACAAACACAAAAAAATACGACGACCCGTCTCCATTGGCGCGCGCATCACGATTGATGCGTGGTAAAAAACCGACACCCGACGGAACGGACCGCTCCGCGTTCGACCGCTCCAACGAACACCTTGGCGCGCGTTCCAAACTGGTATCCATTTCGCGCGGCTGGAGCGCGCGCCGATGTTCGATCTCTCGGAGCGCGAAGTCGATACGCAGCTTTACGTAACTTGATGCGTGTAGATGATTGTAGGAATCAATTCTCGGTATGATCCATTCAGATTCCAATCTCGACTAATTGCAGCGCTTGACAGTCGACACGAAGGAGGAACCTTTACAAGCCCACTCATAAATCTTTATTGAAGAAATAAAACAACCCGTACTTACACACATACTCTGGCCAGATACCAATACTTTCTAATTTCGAGCCTCGAGGCTAAATAAATGAGAGGTTTAAAGCATTGATGGTTTTATATGAGCTCGGATATACATCGACGCCTATAACAAGCTAGATATTGAAGACTAAACGACCGGTTCCATACAGCGTAAAAGTTTCCAGATAATTTTACACGGACCACCCAAATACCTCTACCCAAATTTGACTATTCAATGTGAAAACAAAAAATAATTAATGATCGAGTGTAAACTTGTTGCTCACTGGAACCAGTTCGTGATTTTCGAAAAAACAGAGCAGTCAAATATACGATGATTTAAATCGAATGTAAAACGTATTCATGTGGAACTTTCACATGATTCTATTTTTGTCCCAAGAAAATTTAAAGCCGAGAGTCATCTAGCGAGATTTCGTTCGACCCAGAAGTGTTGGGTGTTGTCGCACAGCTTCCGACGTAGTTACTCCGGGAGACAGTAAAAACGGTCAGTGTGTCGAATTAAATAACACTTTAAATATTGCCCACGAGCACTAGTGAAAGCTGATGAAGATACAAAACGATTTTCTTATCCAATTCCCGAGATAAGGCTCTGAACGAAATTAAACTGCAGGTTTTAATTTATGATGCAAGAGTGTTTAATGTCAAATTGCTATTTAGGGATCATAAAGCATAATATAAGAAGAAAACATATTATTATAGTATACTTCTCATATTTCTTAGGCGTAGGTTAGAATGCACTAACGATACATTTTTCATTTTCAGAGTGGAACACTGAGCGATCAATCGTCAAACGAAAATGGCGGCGGAGGAGGCAATCCCAGCCCGGACTCCAACAGCGCTGCGGAGCCCTCCAGCGACCAGCTTGCGATGGAGTCTGCGGAGAGAGAAACCCCGAGCCACGCGTACAATGGACCACCCCCGCCGGTGCCACCC
Organism: Colias nastes; assembly: GCA_907164665.1. Lineage (NCBI taxonomy): Eukaryota > Metazoa > Arthropoda > Insecta > Lepidoptera > Pieridae > Colias > Colias nastes. The sequence goes on along the minus strand of CAJQZM010032725.1, from coordinate 9,052 downwards.
CCGCATAATAGGAGACAGAATCCGCCGCACCACCAGCCGCATCATCCTATAGGTAAGCACTTATATGTTCTGGCGTTCTTCCTCTATATTTTTAATGTCAAGATTGCCTTATTTAACACGCGAATAAATGTTAAATCATACTTTTACTACCTTTTCTGATAAGTTATAATCTTTAATGAATATGAATATATAAAGTATAAACTGCAATATTTAAAAACAGACATAATAATATATTATTATTAACTTCGCGAAGCGTACAAAATGCCAGAAATTAGTGATGCCATGGCATTTACAATATGTGTATTTGCACACATGTTATTACTTTACATAAAATACAACATGTTACTGAAATAATAAATGTTTTCAGGGATGCCCAGGATTCCAAATCATCATCCTATGCACTCGAAGCCTTTTGCGATCGGATCTTCGGTCAATCATCACAAGAATGATATCGGACCCGGCTTCAGGGGACCGCCACCGCCGCCACCAGCGCCTCCCGCCGATGCTCAAACTTCAGCAAGTGATAAAGTTTTCAGTACCGCAGGCGACGTCTGGCCTGCACCAGCACCCGATATGCCTAAAATAGTTTCTCTGGATGTCAAATGTGAAAAGAATGCTATGCGAGTGTTTCTCAGCTTCGATAAACCCTTCTTTGGCATAGTATTCTCGAAAGGTCACTACTCAAACCATCAATGCGTTCACCTTCCTCCTAATTTGGGCAGAACGTCGGCTTCATTCGAGATCGGTGCACACGCTTGTGGAACAGCAGGAAGTGGTGACCCCAGATATCGAGGAGATGTCGCCGCAGCGGGCACGTACTTTGAGAATGTTATAGTTATACAATACGACCCACAGGTGCAAGAAGTATGGGATCAAGCGAGGAAATTACGTTGCACGTGGCACGACCAATACGAAAAGGCTGTTACATTCCGACCATTCCCAGTTGATATGCTCGACGTCGTTCGTGCTGATTTTGCTGGCGACAATGTCGGATGCTGGATGCAAATTCAAGTCGGAAAAGGCCCTTGGGCGTCTGAAGTATCTGGCTTGGTGAAAATAGGTCAAACAATGACGATGGTTCTAGCTATCAAAGATGATGATGCCAAGTTCGATATGTTAGTACGTGATTGTGTAGCACATGATGGACAACGGGCGCCTATACAATTAGTCGATAGGCGAGGTTGTGTGACAAGACCAAAATTAATGTCAAGGTTTACGAAAATAAAGAACTTCGGAGCTAGCGCGTCTGTCCTTTCATATGCACATTTCCAAGCATTCAAGTTCCCGGATTCAATGGAAGTACACTTCCAATGTACGATACAGATATGCAGATACCGTTGCCCAGAACAATGTTCAGAAGGTCACAATGTAATCGCTCCTCACGCAGAATACGGACCACCGCAGATTGACTCGTACCCAGTTGGAGTTGAAGTACGTCGGGATGAGAGGCGAGTAAGGAGGCAACGTCGAGCGACATCACCAGAGAAAGAAGTAGGAGTTAACAGAGTGATACGTGTTGTATCTGCTGGTGACCTTAACCTTGATTCTGCAGAAGAGAACTCAGCTCCCAAGGTGGTTCCAACACCAGGACTTGTATGTATGACCACTCCTGGCTTCGCAGCAACACTGGGCGCTCTCCTTGTCACGTTAATAAGCTCTTGCGCTGTATCAGCAGTATTATTCTTTAAATTACGGCCAATTTCAAAACTGAAGAAGAAGACCGCCGCCATCACGACGATAACCCGACCGCACCCAGCGACAGCGCCGCATGTAATTTCAAAAAGTCGATTTTACTCGTAACCTAGCCTTTTTAACTTAATTTGTACATATTAGTGTGATGAGACTGAAGTATATAGATCAAGCCTAAAATAAAGCGTGTGCTATACGAGTGCTCAATTGGTTTAAAAATTCGTTAATCTAAATCTTTATTGGAAAGATTGCGTTATTAATTGTATTTAGATAGGTCTGGAAACTGCCATTTAAGAGCCTAAAATTAAGGAAAATATTTGTACATGCACCTGTGTCATGAAATAAGTTACAAAATAGTACCTGCGCATCTCGCGTTACTTATGTGCACAACTTTAGATCCGTTAGCTTAATTTTGTAGTTTTTAAACGAATTAAATCCCACAATAATCTAAATTATACGCAGATTGACGAAATCTTTAAAGGTGTCATATTGTATTAATTTTAATGAATTATTGTATTTTAATCTTATTATTTCTCTGTTATACAACTGGTCTGCGTGATATACCTAATAAACTAGATAATCAATGTTTTAGACCATTTTGAATGAAAGCATTTAAATAAAAACGATTTAGAATGAATTAAACGATAATAGTGATTAATATGAAGCCTTAAGTACAATCTTCTGTTACCTCTTGTCGAAGGTATTTTGACGGAGAGGCAACGGAAATTTTGTTATACGATAGTATTTAGGTGAACCGCTAGCTTAATTTAAATTAACTTGTCATTAGTATTAATATTATTTATTTTAGTTAAGACTTTGTTGTAGTCATACTTACAAAATATTTATTTGAACCACCTCATTACCTCTTCTTCTACGTTAATTTTGTTACGTTTCTCCTTAATTATATAATTCATTTTAACGGGATACTTCATGTATTCGTCAACGAATGTGATCGTTGTAAGGTGTTGAATTTTTAAATATTTAAAAATGTTTTAATGAAAGTATAAAGTAATGTACAATATCATGAACAAATGTAGCAATAAAATATATTCACAAGTTTCAGTTATTTTATTTTACCTGTTCACTAGAATAATTAAGATGTTATATTATTTTCATATCAGTAGAATACTAAGTGCATAATAATATACTTCAATCTTATTGAAATTCATTAAGGGTGCTGTTACGGATTTTTACAAAAACACGCTCTCTTTCGGTACCATTTTAACTTAAAGCAATTACACGTGAGAACATAGTAATATCTTAATTTAAAGATAATATATTCAGCTCTACGTTCATCTTATAAAAATTGTATGACGTCATACAAAATTGTCGCTGAAATACGATTTTCCCAGCACAATAATCGCATAAAATGCAAAAAAATGGGGTCTAAACCATTTTAAGAAAAGTAAAAGCCTAATCTATCTTCTTACCTATACATTATTGAGGGATATATAGTCCTTTATAGATTATGATAATTTTTTTGTATCTAAATCAAAATTTTATTTCAATTATTAGCTAAATTAAAAATACTTGTCGATTTCTTCATACATTTTGCTCTCGCGGGTCGTCAGACCGCGCTCAGAAGCGCTCTTGGAAGGACGGGTGTATCGCTCCTCGTCCCAAAAATAAAAACGAATAAGAAAAAGATTATTGTGCGTGCACTGTCGTTTTCGTGATTTGAAATATTTGATACTTTATAAGAGTAAACTGTATAAGTTTCATATTCAATTACATTACACAGTCATACAGTGCAATTATTTGTAATTTAAAATTATGTTTTAAAAATTACGTTGACTGAGATCCTCTTTTTTATGGGTTGTTGAACGGATTGGTGGGGTAAAGCAATTTGACAAAACTTAAATCCAAAATGGCGCCGACGAAAATTTTACATATTTTCGTCATGGGTGTCATTTTCATGGTTTTTGGGGTAGCTATTAACGAATATCAGGTCAAAATTGAAATCCAAGATGGCGCCGACGAAAATTTTACATATTTTCGTCATGGGTGTCATTTTCATGGTTTTTGGGGTAGCTATTAACGAATATGAGGTCAAAACTATAATCCAAGATGGCGCCGACGAAAAATTTGACATGTTTTCGTCATGGGTGTCTTTTTCATGGTTTTTGGGGTAGCTATTAACCAATATGAGGTCAAAACTAAAATTTAAAATGGCGTCGCCGAAAATTTTACATCTTTTTGTCATGGGTGTCATTTTCATGGTTTTTGGGGTAGCTATTAACCAATATGAGGTCAAAACTAAAATCCAAGATGGCGCTGATGAAATTTTGACTTTTTTTCGTGATGGGTGTCATTTTCATGGTTTTTGGGGTAACTATTAACGAATATGAAGTCAAAACTAAAATCCAAGATGGCGCCGACAAAAAATTTACATCTTTTCGTCATGGGTGTCATTTTCATGGTTTTTGGGGTAGCTATTAACCAATATGAGGTGAAAACTAAAATCCAAGATGGGGCTGATGAAATTTTGACTTTTTTTCGTGATGGGTGTCATTTTCATGGTTTTTGGGGTAGCTATTAACGAATATGAAGTCAAAACTAAAATCCAAGATGGCGCCGACAAAAAATTTACATCTTTTCGTCATGGGTGTCATTTTCATGGTTTTTGGGGTAGCTATTAACCAATATGAGGTCAAAACTAAAATCCAAGATGGCGCCGACGAAAATTTTACATGTTTTCGTCATGGGTGTCATTTTCATGGTTTTTGGGGTAGCTATTAACCAATATGAGGTTAAAACTAAAATCCAAGATGGCGCCGACGAAAATTTGACTTATTTTCGTCATGGGTGTCGTTTTCGTGGTTTTAGGGGTAGCTATTAACCAATATGAAGTCAAAACTAAAATCCAAGATTGCGCCAACGATGGTTCCTAAACATGTATTTCAATGATGTATCTCTTTAAAACACAGAACAGTAAAGTAGATAGAAGTGTGATGTGGGCGTGGCCCACGTGTCACTTGTAAGGTAAGATCACCTAACTTGCTCTCAGTTGTGCGCAGAAAAATATTCGAGTCGGTTGTCAGCTGTCAAACCTTTTTTCCATATTTATTCATTAATTAGGAAGTGTTGTTCGGTATTAGAGTGCAAAAATGATAGCAGACGAAATAATATCAGCAATGGAGGCATTTCATACCATCGGTAAGTCTTATTTTTATTTATTTTACATATAATATTTTATGTTATAACTTCGCTTGTAATTTGTCAAAATTGTATACAAATATCTAGACAAAATGAACCTTAATCCGTAAGAAATTAGTACTATTATAGATTGAACAGCAAACAAGACTTTCTGGAATATTATTGCAATAAACAAACGAATGTCGCTTTAGTGATGCTTGTGGCGCATATCGACAGTATCGATACTTTAGAAAAACCAAACATTATAAATATTAAATTTTATTTTATTTTTCCTTAGCTTTCATTTGTCCAATTTATTTATAGATTTCCCAAAGAGGCTAATTTAAAAGAGAAATGGATAAATGCAACGTGACGAGTTAACTGGGTGCCGAACAGCACTAAGCGGTCTAACAAAGGCCACCGATACAGCAAACCTACGGCAGTTCCAAGATTTAAAATAATGCATATTTTCTGTTTGTATTTTGTAATTTATATAGATTAATACTATTCTATTCCGTTTTTTATTTAATAATAATAATATAAAAAGACGTACTTAGTAGTAATAAACATACTCCAATATGTGACACATTATACTATACTCATATAATAGAAAGAAAAAAAAATACACAAAAAATATTTATTTGTGAATTATCGATAACAAGGCTGACATCCCTCAGGGCATAGCATCAGATAAATATCAAGTTAATGTCATTAATGTTGAGTGACACAAATTTCAACCTTATCTCTATGTGTTGAGGTTCAAAGTTATATCTATCGAAAACTAACGCCCTCTGTTGTGGAGTAGCTGAATGTTTTCGAATTTGGAATTTCTGTGCAATGAGAAACAAAACAGCTAATATACCTAGGGATGTTATACTAAAATAAACCGTAACATGGTGCGTTAGTGTACATATTGAAATGCTGAATTTATAACCTAAGTCAGTTTTTACTCAAATTAAGCTGTCCAATCAAAGGCATAGATTACTTGTAGTGTACTGTATAACTATCGGTTTAAATGTGTGGGTTTGGCGACACTGGTTTTCATAGTAATTATGACATTATAGCACTTCTATTTGTTTTTAATGTTCTGTGCTTTAAAATTATTTTAAGACTGTCCCACTCACACTCTGTATAGGTTATAGTTTTGCATACGCTAAGTACGTAAAAAATACTTATAAAATGCCAGATGTATTTTTTTTTCAAATAGATTAATTCTTTAAACTCTTGTGTACACCCCTAAAATTCAACCCGCCCAACTTTGTCACCCGCACGTGAGCTATCGTTGAAGATTATGTTTTCATAGACAAAATACTCACATTAGCGAAACGGTATATGCCGGCTGCACGAAGTTAGAGAAGAAAACATGGATTTTCAGGAAAAATTTAGCAAAATTATTTTGATGTAATTTTGTTTTTTAAGTATTTTTACGTGATTAGTGTATGCAAAACTACAAGTCCTTTAGCACTTAGTATACCGATAGTGGGACACCCTGTATAGTCGAATTCTTATATAAGTACTACGGGAGAGTCTTAAAAATAATCTTAAAGAGCATTGAAATACATGTTTAGGAATCATCGTTGGCGCCATATTGGATTTTAGTTTTGACCTCATATTGGTTAATAGCTACCCCAAAAACCATGAAAAAGACACCCATGACGAAAACATGTAAAATTTTCGTCGGCACCATCTTGGATTTTAGTTTTGACCTCATATTGGTTAATAGCTACCCCGAAGACCATGGAAACGACATCCATGACGAAAAGATGTCAAATTTTCGTCGGCGCCATCTTGGAATTTAGTTTTGACCTCATATTGGTTAATAGTTACCCCAAAAACCATGAAAATGACACCCATGACGAAAAGATGTAAAATATTCGTCGGCGCCATCTTGGATTTTAGTTTTGACCTCATATGGCTATTAGCTTTCCCAAAAACCACCCACATTTGCAAATGTTTTTGCTCCTTAGGAAAAGTTCAGATTTCCTAGGTAATGTGACGAATCTAATTTATTTAATTCGAACCGTATCTCGGAATAACATACATATACATATTTTCTAAGAATTGAATTATACAATGCCGGATTTAATACATTGCCGGTAACATAATATGTATGATAATTCTTAAAAAAGTATTTTAAACATTTCTTAAAAAGCTTAGATATTGCATACAATGGTACATACTAGAGGTTTTGTAAAACACACACTTTTTTTAAAGTTAGTTACTAACTAACATACTTATCAGAATAATTGTACCTACTAATAAAAGTACAAAAAAGAATTTTTAAAATTCGTAATAAATTAAAAATAATATCAAGTATGAAGATGGTGTATAAAATGGAATGCGCTATGTTTACGTGAGCGTGATGTTCCCGCGAACCACGTGGCGACGTTAGATACCTAAATTTGAGTAACGCAGATTTGTGACAGCGTCCTTAAAGTAACCATTGTTTAAGACAAATTTAAGTTTAAAAGTTGCTGTCCTTAGTAAAATGGTTAAAGATTGAGCGTTGCAACAAAGGGTTCGACTCCCTTTGATGTCAGTTATAGTAAGATAGACACGTCAGCATCTTACCAAGTTCGATGGTAGGGTAAAATTTTGTAAAAGATTTTGTTCTTATTTTTACATAAAACAACACACACATAGTCTATGTGTGTGATCGATTCTACAATAAAAAACGATAAACGTATGTATAGGTATTTATTAAGTTGATATTTTGTCGAAAGAAAGGCCAGAAACACTGACCGATTTTGAGATTAAAAATGAGAAATACAAGATGCATTCCCAAAAAGGAGACAACGTTAAAAAGTCTAGTCCGAAATAAATTTTAGTAAACTATTTACCTACCAATGTAACATGTAATGAAACAATGGCAAAAAAAATGTCCCCTGTTGCAATAAATACTCAGGCCAAGTTATATTTTCTATACCTTATCAATCATTCTGGTACATAAGCTATAATGAACATTCGCAGATTTACGTCAAAATCCGTTCAGTAGTTCTTGAGTAGTTCTGACTTCGAAGAGTGAAATTTGTGAAGAAAAATTTGTTGTGTTTTAATAATTAAAAATGACGACGAAGTTTTATTATCTCGCAAAACCAAGCTTAGATACTTACAATAATATCTATAATTGGTCTTTCAGATTAATGTATGCTAATACAATCAATGCAATAAAACAAAAACAACCTTTTTAAAAATAATTTATTTCATTAAAATTTAACAAGTGTATTTCACTTATAAACATGTTATATCTATATAAATGAAATATTTGTTTAACAAATAAAATATTGAAGAATACATATAAATTGTATTAAAATAAAATACAGATAAACGCAACCATATCCCATAGATAAAGATAGAATCGTATCGTAAGTATCTACATAGTAAAACAAAAGTATAAAATTGCACTTAAAAATGTATTTTCACAAAATAACTTAATAATAATAGTAAAATTAAATAAATGCAAGATTTTTGGGTGGCATTATATTATACATTATACAGTTGTATGTATAACTCACGGCAACCACGGACTAACAAATAGACAGGAATTTTATTCATACTTTTCATACAAGAAACTGAAAATGTTTCACAATTTTTTGCATAGTAGAATAATAAAAATAAAGCAACTTGAATTTGAATTTGAATTTGAATCAAAAACAGACACCTTGGCAACCTAGTAATACCAGTTAGAATAAAAAAAAAAACTGTTTTATTTACTTATCATCTGATTACTAGAACTATGCAACTTTACTATTGAAAATCAAATTTAAAAAAATGTTGCAAAGGAAATTCAGAAAACACAGAAATCATTGGTTCATTACTTAAATAATTTCAGTAGCACACTATGGCTCTATTATAAACAAAAATATTATTAAAAAAACGTATATTCGAAAGTACACCATCCATAACATTTCAACATTCCTCTTTTTAGTTAACTATCTAGTTATTTACCTATCATTAAAAATAGCATCTAAATTATATTAAAACATTAAAAGAATAATTATGTATATTGAGCAATAAGTACAAGAAAAATCTTGATTAAATGCAGAATAAATGCAATCTTCAATATAATAGTTATTTATAAAATATATTATTGTATTCATTGGTGTTTCAACAATCATTATCTTACAGTAAACCTATTTCAGTACTTAATTCTACAGCCTAAGAACTTAAACGAAGAAATATTTATAAAGGCAACATGAATAAATTGGCAAAATTAAGACAAGACAAA
>CAJQZM010032723.1:0-10231 GCA_907164665.1 Colias nastes | reverse complement strand
AGGCAAAACTAGTTTGTCCTGAAATCGGGTTTGGCCGGTAACATATACATTACTATAGTAAATTGTCTCATAAAAGAGATTTTTTTTGATTGAATATTAGGGTGCTTTGTTGATATTGAATTAATATTATTGACAGACTGACTTTTTTTTGTTATCTCAAGATTATGTACAGAATTTGATCATTGACATTTTAATTATTATGTACATAAATAAAAAAAAGATTATAGAATCTATTTTTGATAAAGCCATATTCACGATGAATAATTCATCGTGAATATTAGGTACTCAAACGAAGCAAAAGATTAACAGTAACTGAACTTATCGTTCAGTAAAATACATATTCCAGGATGGAATTCAAGGAAGAAATCATAAATATAGTTAAAAAGAAACTACAAAAACACCCTACAATAATTTTATTTTTGTTGATTCAGAATAATAAAATAGTCACGTATAAACTTTGAATCTTCAAAGTTGATCAAAATCGAGCCTAAAGGAGTCGATTACAGACAAACACATGAACATACGTGTGAAGTTAAGAGGAGGCTCCCTTTCTCATTTCTGGCACTGAGAGACCGGTTACGGTACTAGACGCTAATACAGCCGTAATAAAGTTGAATATCGCGTGCGCTCTTTGATCGCGTTCGAGCTCGAAAAGTAAGTCTCAATTCTTATTTCGTTTATAACTAAAGTAATAATTGATCTAGAGAAAAAATATCTTGGTCTTCAATAGTAAACTCTATTTTCTTACTGTTAACATTTATTTTAGACATAAAGTCCAAGTAAATCTTAAAAAAAATGTAATAATCCTTAAAAAAGGCATCATTTTTGAATAAAAATTGAATCGAGCGAAAATGTTACAATTATGTTTCTGTCTTGTACATCGAAAGAAAAAGACCCAATAAATCATATACTAAATTTCCATTTTGATTGTATGTGTGACTGTTTCAGAATATTGATGCAAATTCACATAAAATTTAGGGAGCTTGCCCTTAAAGCGTGTTAAAAAGTAATCTAACTACATTTTAAATCTTATTATAAGTCTGAATATTTAGTTGAGGGCTTCGGGAAGGTTGATGGCGAGGTCAGGGAAGATCGGGCTGCCGACGTTGACGGGTTCTGGGGCAATCACAGCTGCTTCAGGGGCATCCGCAACCACTACGGGGTCGGGTTTGATCTCATCGGTCAGCTCCTCGTCGACAGTGCCCAGACCGGGTTGAGTGATCACTATTGAGTTGGAAGCACCTGTATTAACGATAACGAGGACCTGGACAAGGGGGTTGTTGGAGGCGAAGGGGTTTGGTTCCTCAATAAGAGCGGGTCCAACTGAGATTTCTTCGACAGGGTCGATGACAGCGGGTCCGACAGAGATTTCTTCGACCGGGTCGATGATAGCGGGTCCAACTCCGATCTCTTCTACAGGTTCGACGACAGCGGGTCCAACTTGGATAGGGGAGGCAGCACCAAGGAGGTCCTGGAGCATCTATTCGAGAGCAGCTGCGGTGTCAGGGTGGGTGCTTGGGCTGTGGATGGCTGCGACGATTTCATCAAGTTCAGCCTGGCTGATTCTCTTCTGGGGAAGAGTGGCTGCAGAAGCTACCGCGACGAAAGCGAGTACAATCAAGAATTTCATTTTTGGTTTCTGCAAAAAAATAATTAATATCAGAAATTGAAAACCTATTATTGCCGGGTATTTCATAAAGTACATACAGTGCCAAATTAAGGGTTAACCCTTAATTTGGCACTGTATGTACTTTATGGCAAAAATTTATAAAATTGCTTATTATTGCTAATATTATTTTGACTACTCACGTTTGCTTTTGTGCTACCAATAGTACTATCTCAACATTTTTTTTTAGAATTTATAGTAAAAATATTATCTATGTATGATATGGGGGTGTATTTGATGATAACTGTAGTGATTTATGCATTGGATTATCATTATCGACATAACAAGAATATAAATTATGATATTATAGAGACAAAGGACTTTGGAAATTTACACCAGTCCTTCAGGATAGATAAGGGTTAAAAGTTATGATTGGTCAATCCAAGAATAATTATCCTATGTACAAATAGCACACTATTAAGCAGTGTTGTAAGCAGTGCTACAACAACTTTTGATACCTTTTGTAGGACAATTTGCCACCACATTTTTTCTTAGAAATTATTCTTCTCTTCTTAAAAATAAAGGAATATTTTGTTCTATGCTTACTACAATATAATAATTCAACACTACTGAAATTGAAGTTCTTTGGGACATTTATAAAGATAAAAGGATATTACGATGTTCTTAGATGACCTCAGTCTTTGTAAAACGATTGTGAAATCAAAAATTATTGCGATTTTCTCAATGTTGTAAGAGTAAATATACGTAGCGTACATGGAATCTTTATGAGTTTCTTATCTTCATAAGTAGTCTAGACTCTAGACATGATTGATGACATAATCACTACATAGTATAAAAAAAGTCGCTTTCTCTGTCCCTATGTCCCTTTGTAATTTGTATGCTTAAATCTTTAAAACTACGCAACGGATTTTGATGAGGTTTTTTTTTAATAAATAGAGTGATTCAAGAGGAAGGTTTTAGTATATAATTTATTAGGTTTTAGACAAAGCGGGCGAAGCCGCGGGCGGTAAGCTAGTACTTAATAAAATGTAGTACATATAAACAAAGTGTTGGATAGACTGAGGCTGGGTTGCACCATGTTACTTTAGCAATAACAAACATGTTAAAGTAACGGTTAGGAAAAATATGAGTTGACAATTTGACAATTTTATATACGTACCTCACAACGTACCTACTGATCCATTGAAATGTTACATTTTTTAGCCCTAACCTTGCGTTTTTTAGAGGACGCAATTTTGTTTTTTTGATGTGTAGGGGGGGTCAGTGTGAAGCTAAAACCAAGTTTGTGGGGTCGCCACCCTTGTCCCACGGCCGCCATCTTGAAAATAGCGGTTGAAATGGTTTTTACGATATATCTCTTAAACTATTTAACTGATAAAAAAATATCGTTAACATTATTTGTTGCAAATTAAATTCTCTACAACTTTGGTGTAGTAACTTTTAGTCGTAGAACTATAAATAAAAAAGTTATAAGCGAAAATGTTCAGAAATTAGAGCCATTTATATTTTTCAATAAAACTTTTTTTTTATCATTTTACGAAGAAATGATATCAGACCATTTTTGTAGATTGTTTTTCGAGGAACAACTTTTATGTACAACATTTTTTCATAACGTCAATAACTAAGGTTTTACAGCGCTCTGAAGTGAGTACTATTTTTCAGTACTCTTAACTATACATATATTGGCTATTGGCTCTTTTCTCATACTCCAGAACAATAGAAGCACACTGCAGAACATTTCAGACCTGCTTTTCGACGTAAAAAAAAGTCGCGCTTCCAGACTCTACCTCCTGGGTGGTGGGGAAAAGATTCAATAATTAATTATTAGTGATATTGCAAAATTAATTATTAAAAATATTATAATAACAAAAAAAACCATTACTGATGACAAATTATTATTAGTACACACATAATATAAGTATACTGTATAGTATTACAGAGTACTGAAAATTACTTAGTACTCACTTCGGAGCGCTGTAAAACCTTAGCTATTTAATTAATGAAAAAATGTTGTATATAAAAGTTGTTCCTCGAAAAACAATCTACAAAAATGGTCAAATATCATTTCTACGTAAAATTATAAAAAAAAGTTTTATTGAGAAATATAAATATCTCTAATTTCTGAACATTTTCGCTTATAACTTTTTTATTTATAGTTCTACGACAAAAAGTTGCAGGATCAAAGTTGTAGAGTATTTAATTTGCAACAAATAATGTAAACAAATTTTTTTTATCAAATAAATAGTTTAAGAGATATATCGTAAAAACCATATCAACCGCTATTTTCAAGATGGCGGCCGTGGGACAAGGGTGGCGACCCCACAAACTTGGTGATAGCTTCACACTGACCACCCCTACACATCAAAAAAATAAAATTGCGTCCTCTAAAAAATGCAACCCCAAATGTAACTTTTCAATGGACCATACTTATATTATGTCGTCATAATTTTTACACTGACTATATCTAATCACATTTCACTGGTTAAAGCTATTGAACAATAACATTGTAAAAATCATTGTTACAGTACCCAATTGTTTAATTTATATAAATATTATAAGATTTTTTAAATAGATATTTTATTGATAATTGTTAAACGTTATTTTGTGTAGCTATCAGTTTTTTTTTATGTTCTTAAATCATAACCGTTTTTAAAGGCATGTGGTGTTAGCCTATAATTAATTGTTGCACTTGAAAATATGTTAAATTGCATTTTCCTTGATGGCTATAATTAGTGTTAACAATTGTTGGCTATCCTTTGTAAAATAAATAAATAAGATATAATCTATGTAAATCTATATACCTACCTAGCAAAAATGAATCGCCAAGGCTATTATAGAGGGAAAATACGAAAAGGGGCAATTGAGCAGAGCAACCTCTGCTGGGGCAACTAGTACCTATATAAACTCAAACTCAAACTCAAAAATTTATTTATTCAATTAGACTTCTTCTAGAAGCACTTTTGAAACGTCATTAGGTACATATTTTTAACATTTACCACCGATTCGGAAAGCAGTATCTACGGAGAAGAACCGGCAAGAAACTCCATAGTTGCTCTTTTTAATCATGTCAGTTTTACAATTTAATTTTACAAAATACATATGTAACATCATATAATATAGTAATATGCCAAAGAACTGTCCTGTGGTTTTTACGCGACAACCATCCATGGGTTTTTATCGTCCATATATTCCTTAATACTATATATATATAGGCTCTCTGAACTAGTACATTTTTTATATAAGTTTTAAATTTAGAACTACTAAACTCTTTAACATTATGAGGAATTCTGTTGTAAAAGCGTATACCTTGACCCATAAATGAATTTTTAACTTTAGCTAGCCGGAAAAATGGCATTTCAATTTTATTTCTGTTTCTTGTGCCATAACAATGTCTATCTCCTACTTTTGTGTGTAAGTAAGCGTTATTGTGTACATATAAAATATTATTAAATATATACTGCGACGGTACAGTAAGGATACCAGTATTCTTAAAGAGATCTCTTAGTGAGTCTCGAGCACACAAATTATATATAGAGCGTATGGCTCTTTTCTGTAATATAAATATAGTTTCTATATCTGCAGCCCTGCCCCATAGTAGAATTCCATAGGACATAATGCTATGGAAGTAGCTAAAGTAAACCAATCTAGCCGTCTCTTCATCGGTGAGATGCCTTATTCTTCTAACTGCATATGCAGCTGAGCTGAGCTTAGCAGCGGTGGTGGTAACATGGGCCCCCCATTGTAGCTTCTCATCTAATGTCAAACCAAGAAAAACAGTAGATTCCACAGGGTATAATACCTCCACGTCTAAAATAATATTCCTTTTCACCTTTTTTACATTTGGGAGGATAAATTCTACACAATTTGTTTTTTTTTTTGCATTTAATAGTAAATTATTAGCATTAAACCAATTGGATATGCGTAAAAGAGCAGAGTTTACTTCGTCAACATTTGTGTCATGTCTATCCACATTAAATATTAATGAGGTGTCATCTGCAAACAGTACTATTTCACACATATCCTGCAAATAATAAGGTAGGTCATTAATATACACTAAGAACAAAAACGGTCCTAAGATAGATCCCTGCGGAACACCTATGTTAATCGGCGCACCGCGAGATTTCTCTCCATTAAATTACCTATCAAATAGGGTCCAATGTGTTAAAATTGATGAGCACTTAAGTGACGATGTGCCTATTACCTATGGCGTGCCACAAGGCAGTATACTTGGACCTACACTTTTTCAAATATATATAAATAAACTGTGCCAAATTAAACTTCAGAACTGCAATATATTTACATATGCAGACGATACTGCACTTGTAATTTGGGACTCGGACTGGACAAAGCTTCAATACAGGGCTGAAAACTGTTTAAGAATTGTTATGTCATGGCTATCATCTAATTTGTTGACTGTAAATGTTGTGAAAACTAAATTTATTCCATTTTATATAAATAACCGGGGAGCGCCACCATTAAGTTTTAAAATAAATGTTCATTCGTGTGATACAGCTGAAACTGTCTCATGTGGATGTCCTTCCTTATCGCGTGTAGTAACCTACAAATACCTAGGTGTTACCATAGATGATCGACTAAAATGGCATCCACAAATTAATGTAATCGCAGCACGAATAAGATCACTTACATTTATTTTTAAAAAATTACGTAACTCGGCTAGCTTTGATATTTTGAAATTAGTCTACTTTAGTTTATGTCAATCGGTGTTAAGCTACTGCATACCGGCCTGGGGTGGTGCTTGTAAGAGTATGATGCTTATTGCAGAAAAAGCACAACGTTCTGTGCTTAAAGTTATGTCTCACAAACCATTCAGGTTTCCAACAAACGAACTCTACGCTCACTGTGAAGTCCTCACGGTAAGACAGCTTTACATTCTGCGAACTATTATCAAAAAACATCCAAAAGTTCCCTCTTCACGTGACCCAGACAAACGGAGTTCTAGAGATATTTGTCCCTTAGTACCCCACAGGACAAGCTTTGCCAAGCATCAGTACCGCGTTTTGAGTTCATTGATTTACAATAAAATAAATCGCCGCACTTTGATTTTTGACCTTAACAAACATGACTTAAAAAAAAAGTTAACAAAAATATTACAAACATTAGACTATTTGGAGACAGAGAAAATTACAACTTTTAAAAAAATATAGTAAGAACTGAGGGAAATAAGTACACGCTCTGCACTTACACACACACACACACACAGGCTACACACATCCACTCACGCTCACACACACACACACACACACACACACACGCTCTCACATACATATTATACATATATATATATATTATATATATTTTTAAGTTAAACTTTTTGTAATCAAACCGAATTTTTGTTTTGTTTTGCTTTAAAAAATTGTACTTGTATTTATAAGGAGGAACGCTGGCTCTTGAGACACAGAGTTACTCTAGTTCAAGAGTCAGCGTACATATTTTTGTAAGTTTATGTTTTTGGCAAAATAAAGATTTTATTTATTTTTATTTATTTATTATTATTAAAGACAACGGTTTGTACCCTGTTCTGAAGATATGAAGCTATGAGATCCTGAGCTAAACCTTTGATACCATAAAAATTTAGTTTCCGTAATAGAGTGGAATGTTCTACACAGTCGAAAGCCTTAGAAAGGTCGCAGAATATCCCCAAAGCATTCTTTGAATTTTCCCATGCTTTGTAGCAGCTCTTTTTTCTTTGTTTAGCTCTTTTGTCACATATATATGTGACAAAAGAGCTACTCCGGCATCAGTGGTAGAGCGCCCCTTTGTGAAACCATACTGTTTGGCATGCAGTAAACCATTTGATGCAAAATGACTACTTAATTGGTTTAAAATTAATTTCTCGAAGACTTTGCTCAAAGTTGGTAATATGGAAATTGGCCTATAGTTATTACAGTCTTCTTGGTCACCACTTTTAAATAAAGGAATAACTTTGCTAAACTTTAGTAAATCAGGGAATATACCACAGTCGCAACACTGATTAAATATAAACGCTAGATGATTGGCAATGTTTTCTATGATATTATTTACTAAATTTACAGACATACCCCAGAGATCACATGTTTTTTTTTAATTTAATGTTTTAAAAGTTTTAACAATTTCATCAGCAGTCACGTGTCGCAATTCAAATAATTTGTTACACTCAGCAACGTGATCCCTCAAAAAAGACTCTGCAAGCACTGAAGACGAATTTAATTTCTTAGTAATACTAGCAGGGACACTACTAAAGAAATCTTCAAAAGCAAGCGCAACATCAGCACTTTTGTCAATGACCCTACCAGCATTGACAAGTTTTATGGTACTATCATTTGATTGGCTTTTGCCCATTTCACCATTAATAATAATTGTCCAAATATAATATTATCACACCATCAACTAATAAGAATTGTTTCATGTTTAAACATGTTTTCATTAAAATTATTTCAGTTTTTACATGTATAACATAAAATATATATTACCTATATTATTGTCAATAGGACAACAAAACAAAGTAATAAAAAGCTATCAATTCGTTACGATAAAATTATATCTAGGTGCCTAAAAAAAATCCGAGATTAAAAGGACTTAGAAACGAGGGTGACAAAGTTCTCATAATATCAATATCAAAATATTGTATAACTAGCTTTCCGCCCGCGACTTCGCCCGCTTTTTCAAAGAAAAACCCGCATAGTTCCCGTTCCCTTGGGATTTCCGGGATAAAACCTATCCTATGTGTTGCCTGATCCAGGTTACCCTCTATATGTGTTCTAAATGTCATTGTAATCGGTTCAGTACCTAGTATTTGCGTGAAAGAGTATCAAACATACAAACAGTACTCCCAAATTAATAATGCACATGCAGATCTTCGCTTATTGTCGTAAGTATTTCCAGAAACACCCGAATCATTGAATCGGCAGAGCCCTAAACAATGCACATTTACACAGGTGATAGCAGTGAATGTGATGTGAAAATGAATAAGAGCATAATGAAAATTCTGATCAATCTACGATGTCAGAAATAGGGATAAACCCTGACTCTGATTATTTTTTTGTAACTGTTATATTATTTTGGAATGATCAGTACCTACTGTAAATACTTTTGGACTGAGATTTTAATAATTAGATTTATGAAAACCAGTTTGAAAAACATTTTTTTTTTCAATATAAACTTTGTATTATTTTAAACTTCTTTTCATCCATCATTACACCAACTTCAAAAAGACACTTTAATAGTTCTAAGTATAAAATTTTCCAAGTAAATCAATCCAACAAATATATGTATTTTCGCAATCGTGTGGCTTATCCTCGCTATTTACTTACATGGAATTATTGAAACAAATTTCGTTACTTATCTCTTTTAGCACAAAACTCATAATTCTACTAAACTATGCATGAAGAAAATACATTTAACCGCTCTTTATGCAAGGACTAGTAGGAAGTAGCAAGTAGGATATATCGTCTTCGGACTCTCGGGGAATATGAATTATGACAATTATTGACAGTTGCCGAACTGTGACGAAGATTTCTATGCGCATTATCAGTTTGGGAGTACTGTACACATACACATAATCCATACTATTAATATTATAAATGCGAAAGTAACTCTGTCTGTCTGTCTGTTACTCAATCACGCCTTAACTACTGAACCAATTTGCATGAAATTTAGTATAGAGATATTTTGATACCCGAGAAAGGACATAGGCTACTTTTTACCCCGGGACATAGGATAGGTTTTATCCCGGAAATCCCACGGGAACGGGAACTATGCGGGTTTTTCTTAGACTGCGCGGGCGAAGCCGCGGGTGGAAAGCTAGTATATAATATATACATCCATTCTCATAAACTTTCGCATTTATAATATTAGTAGGATAAGATTCTAGAACCTCTCTTAATACATACTTATACTCAAACATGAAATGATTTGGTAGACAGATAAAAGGAATATGGACAGTGTCGACTGTCGCTGCTGTAAATTCTGCTTTAAATTTTTATATTTGTCGAAAATAATTGACGAGACATCTAGTCTTCTTCTTCTTGTTAATAAGTGGCAACTCCCGATCCCATTGAGGACGGATCATCTACTATGAAACAGTTAATTATTTACTGTTATTTACAATTTAATTTGATAAAGATTAACATATTAAGATTTTGCCTTTGGAAATTGTCTCATAAGGCATAATAGGTAACATAATTTATGTATGTATAACTAGCTTTCCGACAGCGGCTTCGCCCGCGTAGTAATTACGTAGATTAAACCTATCCTATGTCCTTCCTCAGCTATCTCTGTACCAAATTTGAAGTAAAAAAAAGTTAAGCCTGGACATATATACAGACAAAAATACTAAAAACTATATTTTTGGCTTCGGTATCACGCCCCAAGTATTCTTAAAAAAAATCAATGTACAGTTTTGACTTTTTTTATTTTTTTCTTTATTAGGGATAATAAACAGCAGAACAGTGATAAATTGTACAATAAAACTTAATCTAAATACAGGTATAACTGTCCAGACAACAACATTATCCACAGTTTGGATACATACATTTTTATACGTGCAACAAATGCGAATAAGAAAAAATAAAAATAAAATAAATAAAAAATATAAAATTATTTGAT
>CAJQZM010032722.1:0-21245 GCA_907164665.1 Colias nastes | reverse complement strand
ATCTAAATCTCCACAATTGAAACATCTCTTTACTCGTAATGTTTTTTTGAATTTTCATGCCAATGGACTTTGATACTGAATTACTTTGAATCTTATTAGGTGAATATGTTTTTTTCTTAATTTCTGAATAAATGTCTAATTTCTTTCTGAATTCTTTAATGTTACAAGCGCCATATAAAATATTTTTGTTGGACTCACTGTCTTTAATACCGTCGATGACATATTCCATCAGGGCTTCATCTTCAACATTCCCAAGTACTGCAAGTTCCTTCATATGTAAAAAATATTGCTGATGAGTCTCATTCACCTTCATCCGGCGTGTTGAAAGTCTCTTGTGAACAGTTGCACTGTTCAACTTCTTACCAAATTCCTCGCGGAGCTCAGACTTAAGTGTATCCCACGTGGTGGTCCCACTTAGTGAACGTAAAAATAGCTTGGCGGTCCCCGTGAGGAGCCGCTTCGAAAATATGAGTTTTTCTATTTCGCCCCATTGCATTAAAGAGGAAATATCTTCAAAATCTTTTATAAAAGCTTCGATGCCATAAGCATCATCACCCGAAAATGGCGTCATTGATTTCTCTAAATCATTGAAAGAAATACGCGGCGATGGTTCACCACAGTCATCTTCATCTTTTAATAGTCGTTTCGGCGGCATGTTGAATAGTGTAAATAATAAGTTTTATATAGTCTTCAAGTCGTAATCGTATAATCATAAGCTTCTTTAAATCTTAGTCTTCTTAGTTCATAATTCGTAAATTCTTAATCAGGTTAAATCACCGGCATCATAGTCTTCGTCTGTTTTTTCTTTATTCCACCATCCCGGACGAGCCCCCAAATTATGTGGGGATGGTGTAAATAAAAAGCCAAATTCGCCCAATCGATTTATTTCCCAGACACCGGTTACATATCAAAAATACATTTCAACAATCCTCCATTACATCGTACCAAAAAAACACAAAGTTAAGTCATAGACAACCCAAAAATCTACAGTCTACAGAGAACATATCCACAGATTAAATAATAGAAAAACACAGACTAAAAATAAAACTAGTAATCATGAAATACATCTTAATATTTTATCCTATTCCCACATACATGAATATTCGTTACAAAAATATAATAAGTATTGTGAGTCGATCATTACAACACAATATATAATTATCCAATATACCTACTACAATAACCAAATACTAGACATATAAAACGAATACAAGGGGCTTTGCTATTTAAAATTATTCAAATATAAACAAACTAGCTGTGCCCCGCGGTTTTACCCGCATTGCTCCGCACCTGTTGGTCTTAGCGTGATGATATATAGCCTATAACCTTCCTAGATAAATAGGCTATCTAAAACCGAAAGAATTTTTCAAATCGGACCAGTAGTTCCTAAGATTAGCGCGTTCAAACAAACATATAATAATAGTATAGATTGCATTAAATGCTCCTAAGACTGAAAATAAAATTAACCGGCTTTAAAACCGTCAAACAACCGACGCATCACTCCAATCCAATCCCCGATATAATGGGTCATTCTTTACGCTGGAACGCGGCCAAAAATTAAATAGCTCGCGTTAATTAGCTAACAGAGGCCCTCAGTTTGGATGTTGGATGTTTGATGGGTTAGTCACACGGGGTCAGGGGTGTATGGATGAGGTCTGTATATAAACTATTAGTACTTTATACTTATTTTTGTAGTTTCCAATGTCTATAGTTCTAACTTTAACATTATTAATTGGAGGAATCAAACTGTACCTATAAAATAACCTTTTACACAGCACACTCTCAAAGGTCTCGACATATTTTTTATCCACTTTTGCAAATTTTTCATTGTTTTTCCGTACTTAGTTATATTGTATTTTAAACGATTTTGTTCAATTTTCTTACTGTCCTTCACAGACCTACATAAAGCAGTGAAAAATACATACATAGATTGAGCATAATACTCGAAAAATATCTCTTTCTTTTATACTGAAGCTCTAGAAACAAATCTACTTCTATCAAAATTTTATTTATTGATAATGGAATTTATTATTTAATAGAGGGCCTCAGTTGAATGTTTAATGGGTTAGTCGCGTCACGCGTGTCGGGGTATACAGGTCTGTCTGAAGATCAACTATTTCATCCATAAGTACTTCTAGATAGGAAATTCTTGGCAACTAAATTTTTTTTTTCAACGTTTGATATTTAAGGTAATTAAAATGAAATGAAGATCGATGGTGATGAATGATCGAGATCGATCAGTCGAAGTATCAGGTTTTTACGTATATTTATTATATTAATAACAGAAAACTAAAAATATAAATATGTACAGGTTAATTAGAACGTCTCTACAACAACCCCCTCCCCTTCATTTTCCCGCATAAATAAAATCAAAAAGTATGTAACCTACGAAAAATCTAGGTCACAACGCCACTCTTTAACCTATCCATAACTATATACCTATACCTATATAATAGCTATATATACGTAAGTACAGACTACAGAAGGCTGCGCGTGCGCCGGGTCAACGACCCGCGTGACTCACCGCCGCGGCCTAGCTAGACGGTGTAGGCGTTGGTCGATTTCGCGATTAATCGATGTTATATGGGGGTGCTTTCTTGGCGCTTCCTTCTACATCTTATGAAGCTTTTTTAAAGTAATTCTTTAGGCGCGTTGAGAGTAAAATTTCAAGGCCGCGTCATGGCAATACTGTCACTTCATGGAGTAAGGTGACGCTTTTGGTATCTTTGAATCTTGATACGTGTGTTCGGAAAACACGCACTTTTTTCTTCTTCTAGAGTTGACGTTTCTATATTCTGTCATTAACTTATAAGACTTTGGGCGTATTCAGAAAGAAAGCTTGAAACTTATAAGCGCTTATCGGCGCTTGTCATGTTCATATATTTTCCTGCGCGGGTTGACAGCGCTGACAAGTGCCGATAAGCGCTTATAAGCGCTTATAAGTTTCAAGCTTTCTTTCTGAATACGCCCATAGGCACTACCGCTTACTCTGTGACGGACAAACCGATAAAAATATAGCCAATGTCATTCAGGAATAATGCAGCTTTTAACGTTGAAAGATTTTTTATTATCTGTTTAGTCCATAGATAATTGATATAATACGTCAAATATGTTTCAATGGTCGATTTTCTAGCGAGATTTTCCGAAACTTGAAATTCCCCTTGAATGTCTTGAAAATAAAGTATGTCATCAGCCTAAAATGTACCTATTGAACGTGTACGAAACTTTATTTATCTCCACCAGTAATCGAAACACAGTCCCTTCTGTTCCACTAGCATTAACCACTACAACCAACAAGGTAAAAATATTAAGGCATAAGACCTTAACTCTTAACCAATAGAAAGTGACTACAGTACAGACGAACACTCATATTCATTGTTTACATATCTACACTTGTGATTCCACAAGGCGATGTTAGAGACAAATAGAAACCTGATGCATTAGCAGAATAGAGAAATATTAACTCACTTTATGCTACCTATCGTGTTTCTTTAGAACAATCTCGATAATATTTCAAAAGCGCATCAGTTGTATTTGTCTGATTTGGTAAGTTATTGGCAAATGATTACAAAATATGTATTATTGATCCTTGATAAATAAGTGTACTGAGGCCTATGTCCAGCAGTGGACAAACATGGGCTGATAATGATGATGATGATGAAGTAAGTGTACTATGTTTGATTTAAATCTGTCCGGTAAAAGTGGGTCGAATACGAGTCTTTGAGTCGGTTATACAAACATACAGGTGAAGCAAATAAAAGCGTGTTAAAAATTGACAAACTTACAATAACCTATCTATACTAATATCACACCCCGGACACTCCATACAAAATGATCGTTTTGACAGTCACACTGTAGAGACTGCAAATGTGTGTGTTAACGCTTTATGGTTGGCACATTTGTGACTAGCGTAAAAAAAAATTCGCGTTTTTCTGATGAAATACATCCGTAAACAGCACAATATCTAACCATTTTCTACGAAAAACGATAATCACAAATCCAAAATAATAAAATTACTTTATGTCAATTTGATTAATGTTGTCAATCTTCGTTGCGTATCGTCCTTGCAGAAAAATATGGCCCATTTTATGTCTGATCGCGCGATCGCGTGAGGTAAGTTTAATTTTGGCGGGAGGCGGAGAGTGTCCGTTCTGTAGCGTTTAGCTACTATTATGTATTCTGTGCTAATATTATAAAGAGGAAAGGTTTGTATGTATGTATGTATGGTTTTCACGCATAAACTACTGGACCGATTTTGATGAAATTTGGCACAGATAATCTTTAGAACCTGAGAAAGAACATAGGCTACCTTTTATTGCGAAATATGTACCACAGGCGAAGCCGGGGCGGACCGCTAGTATGAAATATTCGTAGACGAAAGATTAAAAATATAACAGAAGGCACTATAAATAATTACATGAAAAACAGTAAAATTGTTGTTTATGTTTATTTTACCTACTTTTCACTCTTAATCCTATAATTGGACGTCGATCAACTTTGATAATATGATTTTATTGATTAATATGGATTGTGTTTCGTAATCTGCATTCTTGGGTCATTATTGATAAACGAATTTTTAAGAACAAACAAATAATCTACTATATACCGCCCTTTGCATCAAATGTCCTGTCTGTGTGTGTGAAATTTGTATTTATGTTTTGTATGCAATAAAGATTATAAATAAATAAATATGTAAAAATAAGTCGGGTTTTCCTTCCTGACGCTATAACTCCAGTAGGTCTACCATGAGTTTACGCACACGATACTCGCTAGCGATTGTAGTAAGCGGTTTGTATGAAATGTTTGTACAGCGCCCCTAGTGTGCCGCAGCGGAACTAAAAAGCCTACCGACTATTCACGTTTACTATTGTAGTTACGTCAGACGATTTAACTATGTCAACTCATGGTAGAGGTACAGAACGCACCAACCGATTTCCACGGTTTTGCATTCGTTGGAAAGGTCTCGGGCTCCGTGAGGTTTATAGCAAAGAAAAGGTGTCTCTGGTGGCGAAACGGAGTTCGCCCGGTTTGCTAGTTAACATTAAAAATTATGTAAATAGTTTGGGGAATTATGTTCATAACTTATAACCAAACTAGACCATTTCTTGGATTTTATTATGAAAATGAAACTGAACTCTGGAAAAAGCCTGTATTTTATATTTCATTTCACTCACGATTTTCTGACAGAGCAAAGTTTACCGACACACGTGTGTCTCACCCTGACATTGAAAACCCCGAAATACCATAGACAACATTCCCGCGATCCCTGTACCGAACCATAAACAACAGAACAGATAATCAGCAGCGCACTGCGCAGAGACAAAACCGGAAACCGGGCGAGCCTACCTACGCGTTCGAATAGGGTTGTCACACGTACAGTTTCGTGATATATTACAATCAATTATTATTGTAATACAGCTATAGGTACGTTATAAAAAATAATATAATATGAATACTTAATTTTAAATAATTCATCCGTAATTTGGTTTATATTTTTTTTTAATTAACTGTGAATGGCACGCACCCGCAACGCAACATTGAGAATAGACATTTATAATAAATAAGTTAATATATGTGTAAAAAGTTTGAATTAAACCTGTCCGATTATATTGAGTCAAAAATCAAAATCGAGTCTAAACTACTCCTCTATACAAACATACAGGTGAAACTAAAAAACAGGTGACAACCCTACATTCGAATCACCTGACGGAACGCCATTACGGTACGTACTTCCGGCGCGTTCCGCAGGACGCGACCAATTGGGAGCGCGGGAAGTTGCGGCGGGAAGATGCCCGAGTGTGGCATATTGTGTCAATTCTAATTTTTTTTTAAGCTATTGCATAGCTTCTATCGCGGGCCTTGAGCGCGGGGACCGAATCCAGAAATTTAGTAACGAAAAACCTCACGCTCCCCACTCCGACGGGCGCGGAGGTGTGGCTTGAAGGCATAGCATGCAATAGCTTTACCGCGGCAGTCCCCGAGTGCCACACGTCTTTTTTTTTAATCTACACTGATATTGTGAGGCTGAAGAATTTATTTGATTGTTTTTTAAGATGCCGAGTGTGACATGTGTCATTTTCAGTAATTTTTTTTTTTATGTATAAGGCTAATGTTGTGAGGCTGAAGAATTCGTTTTATTGTTTTTTAAAGCTGCCCGAGTGTTACTTCTGTCAATTGTCGTGTCGTTTTTTTTTTATCTACAGTAATATTGCAAGGGTGAAGAGTTTGTTTGATTGCCTTTTAGCTGTTTAGTAAAAAGAGGGTGTTATAATTTTTTGAGCAAGCTAATCTCTCGAAATTGTGGTACGAAAAGTGAAGAGTTATTTTATATTAGATTTTATTTATCCATTAATCGAAAAAAGCTGGGTTATAATATAATAACATTACGTCAATTTACCAATAACAGCGGAGATTGGTTAAAAAAATGTTGCAAAAAAAAATAAGAAAAAATATTGAGAGCGGACGTATTTGCAATGGTTAAAGCTAGTTTTTATTTCTTAAAAGTGACAGCTCCCATATCACAATATTCCAACAATATTTTCTCGGTATAACATTTCAACTTTTATACTCGAGATGAGCTTTCAATACAGCATCAACAATTGATGAATAATAAATGCATAAACGTCAACATTCTGAGTTATTACACTTGCATAGACAGTCACTATATCGTTGACCTATTTCTACGCTTTTGTATCACAAAAAATATATCTAACGGTCATATTTTTCACTGCAAATCCACACTCATACATAATCATGTAAATGTGTATAATCGTACATAATTGGTGATGTCTGTCACGTAGTAATACCAATGCGTGGTGGAATAAATTTAAATGTTAAAAAAATTTAAATGTTAAAAATTAGTAGTGAGACAAAATGCAAATTTATGTTGTGTACTTTACCATATTTGCCTGGTTTGACACAAAATCAAAATAGATTTATCTATAATATTAACTTAAAATTATATAACTTAACAAATCATCATAGTGATGCATTTATATATTTTGACATAAATTCATGTATAAAATCTTTTTGTTTGACAAGGAATACAGTGTATCTGCCATTTAGATATAAGAGAGAACTTGCTATGTTAATAGCATATAAAATTATTAACCAGTCTGGTACATGTTCTGTATCAGACCATCGATCTACTATAATTTTATGTAGTAGTAATTATATACACCAACCTAGTTTAAGTGTTGACAGAAAATTTAGCCCTAAGCTAGATTTAAACTAGTATATAAGACAACAGCTAAGCAGCCTTTTTCCATTGTACATCAAAATATTCAAGGCTTGGCTAGCAAATTATTAGAAATAGAATTATTCTTAAATCATTATAGTATTAAAGTTTTTTGTGTAACGGAACATTGGCTTAAACAATGTCAGTTGTTAATAAATATTGATAATTATGAGTTAAAAAGTATATACTTTAGGAAACATGCTATTCATGGAGGTTCTCTTATTTTAGTACACAAAAGTGTAAAAAGCAAAGAACGAACTGACATTGTTAGTCTTTCTGTAGAACGCACCATTGAACTGTCCTGTGTTGAACTTGAGCGTTACATTATTGTTTGCGTTTATAGGCCTCCTTCCAGTGACTATAATATGTTTGAGACAGTCATGGAAGAAATATTAAAGCGTTTGAGCAGAAGTGAAAAGAAGGTTATAGTATGTGGAGATTTTAATATTGATTTACTTTCACACACACAAACGGCAACACGAATAGTTAATTTATTTCAATCATTTAATTTACACAAACTTTTTGATGAACCCACACGAATTACACCTAGTTC
Organism: Colias nastes; assembly: GCA_907164665.1. Classification (NCBI taxonomy): domain Eukaryota; kingdom Metazoa; phylum Arthropoda; class Insecta; order Lepidoptera; family Pieridae; genus Colias; species Colias nastes. The sequence goes on along the minus strand of CAJQZM010032722.1, from coordinate 13,455 downwards.
TGCAACTTGTATTGATAATGTTTACTGTGATTGCAACTGTTTAGAAAAAAGTATTCTCAATACACTCACTTCGGATCACTGTGGCCAGAAAGTAGTTTTTGAATGGGATTACATACCTACATTTAAAAGAATTAATGTTAGGCCTATAACTAAAAAAGGCATTCATAAATTTAGAGATAATATTAATAATAAATTGCCTGGCCTGAATGATCAATCCTTCCATAATAATCCTTGTGAAATGTTTACAAATCTTTTTAATTTAATTCATAATGAGTTTGAAAAAATCTTTAAAGTTAAATCATTAAGTATTACCAAGGATTTACCATTTAGCCAATGGGCAACACCTAGTATACACAGATGCAGGAACGTTTTATATGAGTTATATGGCATGAAGCAATATAACAAAGACTTGTCATTTCTTAGTTATGTTAGAAATTATTCAAAAACTTTTAAAAAAGTTTGTTTCACTGCCAAGTGCTTGTATGTCAGAGATAAAATACGCAACTCTGATAACAAAGTTAAAACGGTTTGGGCAATTATTAATGGTGAAATGGGTAAAAACCAATCAAATAGTACCATAAAACTTGTGAATGCTGGTAGGGTCATTGACAAAAGTGCTGATGTTGCGCTTGCTTTTGAAGATTTTTTTAGTAGTGTCCCTGCTAGTATTACCGAAAAATTAAATTCGTCATCAGCGCTTGCTGAGTCCTACTTGAGGGACCATGTTGCTGAGTGTAATGTATTATTTGAATTGCGACATGTGACTGCAAAGGAAATTGTTAAAACTTTTAAAACATTAAACTTAAAAAAAACATGTGATCTCTGGGGAATGTCTGTAAATTTAGTAAATAATATTATAGAAAACATTGCCAACCATTTAGCGTTTATATTTAATCAATGTTGTGACTGTGGTATATTCCCTGATTTATTAAAGTTTAGTAAAGTTATTCCTTTATTTAAAAGTGGTGACCAAGAAGACTGTAATAACTATAGGCCAATTTCTATTTTACCAACTTTGAGCAAAGTCTTCGAGAAATTAATTTTAAACCAATTATGTAGTCATTTTGTATCAAATGGTTTACTGCACGCCAAACAGTTTGGTTTCACAAAGGGGCGCTCTACCACTGATGCGGGAATAGCTCTTTTGTCACATATATATAAAGCATGGGAAAATTCAAAGAATGCTTTAGGGATATTCTGCGACCTTTCTAAGGCTTTTGACTGTGTAGAACATTCCACTCTATTACGGAAACTAAATTTTTATGGTATTAAAGGTTTAGCTCAGGACCTCATAGCTTCATATCTTCAGAACAGGGTACAAACCGTTGTTGTCAATGGAGAGAAATCTCGCGGTGCGTCGATTAACATAGGTGTTCCGCAGGGATCTATCTTAGGACCGTTTTTGTTCTTAGTGTATATTAATGACCTACCTTATTATTTGCAGGATATGTGTGAAATAGTACTGTTTGCAGATGATACCTCATTAATATTTAATGTGGATAGACATGACACAAATGTTGACGAAGTAAACTCTGCTCTTTTACGCATATCCAATTGGTTCAATGCTAATAATTTATTATTAAATGCAAAAAAAACAAATTGTGTAGAATTTATCCTTCCAAATGTAAAAAAGGTAAAAAGGGATATTATTTTAAACGGGGAGGTATTATACCCTGTGGATTCCACTGTTTTTCTTGGTTTGACACTAGATGAGAAGCTACAATGGGGGGCCCATGTTGCCACCACCGCTGCTAAGCTTAGTTCAGCTGCATATGCAGTTCGAAGAATAAGGCATCTCACCGATGAAGACACGGCTAGATTGGTTTATTTTAGCTACTTTCATAGCATTATGTCCTATGGAATTCTGCTATGGGGCAGGGCTGCAGATATAGAAACTATATTTATATTACAGAAAAGAGCCATACGCTCTATATATAATTTACGTGCTAGGGACTCACTAAGAGATCTCTTTAAGAATACTGGTATCCTCACTGTACCATCACAGTATATATTTAATAACATTTTATATGTACACAAAAACGCAGACTTACACACAAGAGTAGGAGATAGACACTGTTATGGCACAAGGAACAGAAATAAAATTGAAATGCCATTTTATCGTCTAGCTAAAGTTAAAAATTCATTTATGGGCCAAGGTATACTTTTTTACAACAGAATTCCTCATAGTATCAAAGAGTTTAGTAGTGCTAAATTTAAAAATTATGTAAAAAACGTATTAGTTCAGAGAGCCTATTACAGCATTAAGGAATATATGGAAGATAAAAACCCATGGAGGGTTATCGCGTAAAAACCACAGGACAGTTCTCTGGCATATTATGATAATATACAGTTACATATTTTGTAAAATTAAATTGTAATACTGATATGATTTAAAAGAGCAACTATGGAGTTTCTTGCCGGTTCTTCTCCATAGATACTGCTTTCCGAATCGGTGGTAAATGTAAAAATATGTATTGACGTTTCAAAAGTGCTTCTCCAAGAAGTCTAATTGAATAAATAAATGTTTGAGTTTGAGTTTGAGTTTGAGTTTGAATATTGATATCGGTATTGAGAACTGTTTTTACATACTTAATAGTCCATACCTTAGATTACAAAATAAAAGACAGATGGAGCGTTGCCGAACTAAACCGAATAATTTATCGTCATTTCCATAAAGCTATGTGTGCTGTCATTTCGCCGCTGCACTGTACTTACACGGTGCTTATGTGTGGGTGTTATGTTACCAGATATTGAAAATTTTCCCAAAATTTTCCCCGACTATGGAAAAAAGAGGGTTATGTTTTTCGAGTGTATCTATGTACCTATAATATTTCTTTGGCACGACCTGCAGTATAAATCGCTGAACCGATTTTGATTTATGAGGTGACATTGCAATCATCTGAATTATTATGGTAGTGGTGTTAGTAACGTAGGCTACATAAATAATTAGCTATCAGGTTTTAATTTTAATTTTAATATAAATTCTTGTTTATGATAATTTTTTATAATATTGTAAAAATTCTTTTGTTACATAAATGATAAAGTACGTCTATAGGTAAACCAGAATCTGATGGCAATTAGGGAAATCAAAATTTTGAGTGTGCAACCCTAGGGAAAATGGACCGAACGATCTTGATACTGCTTATTTTTTATTTTGTCCTCAACATCATTAGTCACATTACATAAGTGAACAATACTGTACTTAATAATGAGATATCCACTTAATATTATGTAGGTACATACTTATTACTTACATGTATAATATACATATTACTTTTATCTATGTAATACATATTATTATTTACACATACCTATATTTGTATATTCATTATCATTATGCCATGTAAACATATGGATGTAATGATAATGCAGATCAAAACTAGATTGCTATTAATTTTTGATAAAATAAAATAAAAAAAAACTATGTTTATTTTCGTAAGTATTAACAGATACACACATTATAAAATTGACTTGGACAGTTTGGACTTGAGGAATAGCCGTATTGGAAACTCCTGTAATAAAGTTTTCATAAAATTATATTGTAATCAACAAACAATATTATAGTACATAATATTATATACTTATAATATTTTTAGTTTTAAGTATCAAAACGGGTAAATCCAATTTACCAATAAAATATTCAAAATTGAAAATTGTGATGTGTTTGACCCTTCTTCATCGAATGTTTTTCTATACACATTATAAACAACACCTCTCGCTTGTGATCGCAGCGGCTTTTTCGACATTTTCGAAGATTTTTTAGACAAAATCCTAAAAATTATTCATCAATTGCAAAGAAGACAAATAATTTGACAACCAATTTGATAGTTGTCAAATAAAATTGCCATATGAAAATCTTTTATTTCTTAAATATAAATATGCCATCAGATTCTGGTAGACCTATACCTACTAAAGTTATATATGAACAAAATAATTGTATTCAATTTTTAATTAAATAAATTACATAAAAAAATGTTTCAATATTACGGGACATTTAATTTTGAGGAAGAAACCATTTATTCCAATACACACAAACACACAACAATAGCATTGTAAATTATGAATATTATGTAAGTAATAGAAAACATAAATTTATGTATGGTTGCTAGCGCTAAAAAGGTGTGTGATTTTCAGTGACCCTTACGACAGCGACATTGTCAGCTGCTTTACTGGATAATAAATAAAAATAAAGTAATAAATAAATATAATTGAATAATAATAATTTTGTCATATCCATCACGGAGTTCAAATGAATTGAATCGCGGGCGAAAACGACTCTAACGTTTTTCAGCTAGGTATATAAAAGTAACAAAAAAAAGTATTATGCTTATTAAAATTATCTTATAATGATCATGAACCTTTATTGCACTATACAAATAATCACATTCACGATCGAAAAATCCAACAGCAACTACCCCGAAGATCTTTTAACCGTTTTACCCATAAAAATGGCAAATTCATTTTCAAAATACTGGCAGCATACGTTGAAGTTTTGTATTCCTTCGTATATGAAAAAAATATTATTTGTATACAAAATTAAATAAGCCAAATAATCTACAAAAAACCTGTAAAACGATGTTTTATCTTTTTGTTTGTTTTCGGGAACAAATTTTACAGCGTTTTAATATCACAATACAGCATTTTTTTACTAAAATAGCAAACCCCTTTTGACGTATTGCATGACACTAGAATCGCTATGGCACTGGTGGAGGTTCGTATTCGTTTTTGATTTCGTATTTTCTTTGACAAGGGCGATGGAAGATTGTCATGCTCCATCTGCCTTTTATTTTGTAATCTAAGGTCCATACGAATAATTGGTTTTTATTACAAACGTATTTTTTAAACAGTTATTATAATCGACGTATCTTTATCAAACAAATATTTTTTACATTTAACATAGATTGACATCGCCGTTTATTTCCGTTTGCAACAGTGTTAACATTTCATAATCTTGCGAGCTATGTTATGAAAATGGAATTGGAAGTCGTAAATCAGGACTTTTACTAATACCAACAGTCAGTGTGCACACTACTACTTTAAAAGTTAGCAAGCATCAACCTCATATAAATCCAATATTTAGCATAATCTTTAATCACTATAATATTACTATTCTAACGCACATCCCTCCAATACCATTCCACCATACAAAGGTGTAGGTATGTGTACCCAATACCATTCTACCATGCAAAGGTGTATGTGTACTGGTACCCATCATACACCTTTGCTACATCGTTACCGCAACCATATCGATATCCAAACCCAAACCGTTACCTCTATAGTTATCGGTCTCACTCCGTTACCACACCGTTGCGCGCACGTGCCCACACACCGTATAATCATCTCATTACCGGTATACGCAGAGTATTTTGCAATTCCACAGCACGTATTGAAATGGAAATTAATACGGGACGACGGATAGCATAATTAATGCACCCCGCTTCGCTCGGGAATGCGAAAATAAACGAGAATTCAATAATCTGTGTATAATGGCGCGTGTTTGTTTGCGTTTTGACATGTGTCGCTTCGCATAAGTGACACCGTTTTACGTACCTACCAGTTGTTTTACAAAGATACCCGCTTGTAATTGATAAAGACATTATTGGAGGGAAATTGTAAAGTTCTCTAATGTTATTTTATGAGGTGGAAAGTTAAATATTCTGCATTTTTGTTTTCTTATTCTATTAACGTATCAATTTAGGTAAAAGAATCTAGAACTGATAAATATCAAATCGATTGATAAATAGAAATATCTAGTAAAATTAACTAAATTAAATATTAGGGTTGTTCCAAAAGTTCTATCATCATTTGAATTTGTATAGTTGGTTAGTTTTACTCTTTACATCAATATTAAATAATTGTAGTAATCTAGAATCTGGATCTAAAAATCTAGATATTATAAGATACTTACTCAGAAATTCGTAAACGCAATCTCCGATACACCTACACGCCTCTTAGATGCATGCACAACCTGGAATAAAAAGTAACGAGAAATTATTTAGTGCAATTTTAAAGTTTAAACATAATAGTTATATCGTTTGATTTACATATATCGCAATTACAAATATAATTTACACAGTTTTACACGGATGCAAAATATTTTCATAGGCATATAGCAAAGAGTGAATGGCTGATTGGCTATTAAAAGAAAATTTTACAACTCCCTGGGGGTTTTACTACACTTCACTACATAGTATAAAACAAAGTCGCTTTCTCTGTCCCTATGTCCCTATGTCCCTTTGTACGCTTAAATCTTTGAAACTACGCAACGGATTTTGATGCGGTTTTTTTTAATAGATAGAGTGATTCAAGAGGAAGGTTTATATGTATAATAACATCCATTAAATAGTGGAGAAGTACTGTTATTTTTGAGGTTTCAAATGTGATGTCGTAAATAATTACATTTTTTCCGCTTACATTGCAAACGCAGGCTTAACCCTACGAGTTTTATCAAAATAATGTACTAAGTATTGTACACATTGAAAAGGTCTACAGAAAAGTCCGTAATGGTATATGTCTATCTCTTATGGATAACCCGCAATAACTATTTTTGTCATTTACTTTTTACGACAAATAATGGCTAATTTTCGAAGCGATTTTAACCAATAAAGATGTTGTAAATACGATTAAAAACTGTAACTATCAAATTTACGCAGACGATATACAACTATACTACTCATTTCATCCTAATCAAACTCTTGACGCAATTACTCGAGTAAATTCTGATTTAAAGGAAATAAATACATGGTCTGAACGTAATTCACTTATTCTTAACCCATCCAAGACAAAATTTATGATTTTAGGTAATCCAAATATAATAAATAAAATTAATCAATATGACATAAATTTAATAATTAAAGACAGAAAAATTGACCGAGTACACGAGGCTCGAAATTTAGGTATAATCTTTGACGAGAACTTAAGATTCGAGAAACATATCAACACTACTATTTCCAATTGCTTTTATCGCTTAAAAACTCTATATAGAATACGAAAATACATTGACACATCTCTTCGCATTCGCCTCTGCGATGCGCTTGTACTGTCCAAGTTCAACTACGCTGATACTGTGTATGGGCCTAGATTGCTCTCACGGACCAAATCAGCAATTCAACGTGTACAAAACGCTTGTGCACGTTATTGCTGGAATATACCGCCACGAACTCATGTCAGTCCATACATTAAGAGTGCCAAACTTTTAAACATGGAGGCGCGTAGGCGTTTACATTTTGCCACACTTCTTTTCGGACTAATGCAAGCCAAAGTTCCACTTTATCTATATACTAAACTTGCTTGGATGGGTGAGCGCAGTGCCCAAAACTATGAAACAAGATCTGCATTCCAAAAACTAGCCATTCCTAGACACCACTCCGCAGCGTTCAAGGGAAGTTTCCGATACAGTGCCACCAAGTGTTGGAATAATCTTCCACCACCACTACGTAATCTGCGCAATAAAGAAAATTTTCGACGCAAATATCGAAATCATTTACTTTTAAACCCTCCATAGGGGACTTGGTGGCGCTGAGTGTAACTTCTTTTGTAAATAAGTCATTTATATTGTGTTCTATGTAAAAAAAAAAAAAAAAAAAACAATTGTTTACTTAAGTGTGATTGGATGATTTGTTTTGTTTCTCCTTTGATTTTATTTATTTTATTTTATTTTTTATCTTTTATTCGTTTTGTTTTCTTTACTTTAATTTTAATTGTTTTTATCTCTTTTAGGTTTAAGGTGTAACGTATTTCTTATTATTTTAATAATCATTGCGTGACTGTTGACTCCAAATGTCATAAGGGGCCACTGAAAATCAGTGGTGCGAATGGTCCATCTCATCATTCGTGCCAGATACTGAGTTGGTCCCTTTTGTCAACGGAGAAATGTCCAGTACCTATTAAAAACATTCTTTTCTTATACTTTATTATTATTATTTTTTTATTTTTACTTTGAATGTTACTTTTGTTTTTTTGTTTTTTTAATCTTGTACTGTATGTTTTTGTGTGCTGTTGACAATAAATGTTTTTATTATTATTATTATTATTTATCAATACAGCATTAATCCTTAACCAATAAAATACCTTGAATACATTGTTCATTTAATATAGATCTATATGGCCCTTTACACCGTATGATTTAAGTGAATATTTTCGAAGATATTATAGATTTAAAAATTGCGGGACGTAGCGTTTGCGGCGGTACCGGCCGGCCGCCCGGCTATATATTTTATACCCGTGCGAAGCCGGAGCGGGCCGCTATGTTTTTATATACAACGTTCACAGTTTTTCTGTAGTGTATTTAGTATCAGCATTGCACCCGTGCGAAGCCGGGGCGGGTCGCTAGTATCTATATATATAAAAGAAAGTCGTGTTAGTTACTCCACTTATAACTCAAGAACGGCTGAACCGATTTAGCTGAAAATTGGCAGGGAGGTAGTTTAGAGCCAGGAGAAGGACATAGGATACTAAATATGTACCACGGGCGAAGCCGTGGCGGACCACTTGTATGAAATAAGTAAAGGGCATAGAGAGCAGAAGTTATACCGCCTCCGTGGTACAGTGGTTGACGCGTCAGCGTAATACCGAGAGGTCCTGGGTTCGATTCCCGGTGGAGACGAAGAAAAAAAAATGTCTCGGTCTGGCAGGACACAGAAGGCTGATCACCTACTTGTCCCTAAAGAAAATCGATTAGTGAAACAGATGTATAATGCATCTTACCCCACTAGGGGACATGGGACTTCACTTTTTATAGATAGCAACTACAGAGTTTCTTGTCCGCTCTTCTCTATATAACCTGCTTTCCGAAACGGTGATTAAATATATAAAGTGTTTTGACGATACAAAAGCGCTTCTCAAATCTAGTTGACTGGTTATTGTTATCATAATATGAATGCCAGTCAGGCGTAAACTGTCTGGAAATAGGAGGTTATAATACGGCCCCTGTTTGTGACGAACACTGAAGCCCCATATTCATAGTAATTAGTAAACATATTTTGTTAAGAAACACACTTGAATCAATATTTTGGGGAGTTCCTGGTACCTACTGTTGAAATGTTCTCGGCCAAGGAAGTCAAATTATTGATCAACTTATGGTCATCAATTCACTTTATTGTAATAACTATCAAATAGCCCTTTGTATACCATGAATACGAGGTATAGTGGTAGTTCGACACAACACAGATTCCAGGAACGATAACCATCGTGCTGCGCTTGCGCATGGGCTGCGTACAATCGTTAGCCAGTACATCGTTTGTACGGCACACGCTCCAGTGCGCACGCCATCACGCTGTGACGTCACTGTGTCGATCACATGACAGATCAGCTACTATAGGCACTGTTTTGAACGGAAGTTCGGCGCGGTGATTAATCATCGTTTGTAATTAACTACCCTCATTTGTTGTTTGTTTTTTTGTTTGCTCGATGTGGAGTTGTTATGAATGTATGTGTAAATCGATATAGTAGTGTGTCTACGACTTCAGACGTAAGTTCGGATTAATTGAATAATATTATGTACTTAGGTACTGTTTTGTAGGCCGTTTTGGATATTTTTGTGTGCTTTGAACAAAGAAGAGTTCTGAATAGATAATCTGCCTCATCTATCGAACCATCATCGCTTAAACCGTAATCAAGAGTAAAACCTAGCGGCCGATTTTGATGAACCGTTTTTGTTGTTGTTAGAAAAAGGATCTTATGAAAGCAGCGGTCGGGTCAACTATAGTTCTATTAAAAGCATAACTTTTGCATATCTAACCATGATAATATCATATAACCCTCCCCTCACTACAGAGGCACAGGGCTACAAAAACCATGAACCTCCGAACTCAAAATCGGCGAAGTTCATTCAACTCAGTGACGTCACAGCGGCCCATTGTCCGACGCCATGTTGAATTAGCATCGATGTGACTTCATTATTGATTCCATTTTTATGTATTGATATCTGTACAATACATATTTCGATCAATACACATACCTAAATCAAATTGAAGAGCATGTGCATTATAACGTACCTACTAGATGTTGTTTTGTGTGGTGTCTCAGGATGTTAGCCAGAAGGACTGATACATCTTAACATGGATGTGTGAACAGAAGGTATACTAGCTGTATCGCTCGCGGACGAAACCGCGAGCAAAAGCAAGTATTTCTATAGTGTATAATTCTGGTACCTGAGCTACATGACTGCCAAGTATCGTCAAGTTCTGTGCAGTGGTTTTAGGGTGAACTTATTCGTATTTCTAATGTTAGGTGTTATTCCGGTACCAACATACTATCCTTCATGATATTCATAAGTCAAGTATCATCAAAATCAGCTTACTCAATCGAAAGTTATGAGGTAACAAGTCGTTGAAAATACAACAATACTGTCAAAAACAAAAAATACAGTCGAATTTAAAAGCCTTCCTTTTTGTGAAGTCGGAGTACCTCCTCTTTTTTGAAGTCAGTTGATTTTTATTCCAATGTCTAAACGCGTATCAATCCGAGCGCGTGCTCTATGTAGTAGAGTACCTACATAACTATGTAGGTACATATAATATTTACATACAAAAAATACACGAGTACATCTTTTGCGATACCGATTAACTACAATCGTTTTGTATGTGTGTTGTGCATGAATCGGTAACTTTTGACAGGCAAAAGTGATCCATCATCATCGAGTTTATTGTTTTTTCATTCGTTCTTTAGTTGATGAATGTTGAATACCCAATTCAATGTACCGATTACAAGTTAACTAGCTGGAACCGCGGGTTCACTCGCTTAAATAATAGCCATAAAGTTATAAATTTACGCTTTCATCTTAGTAAGATATTCATAAATATATTTTCTCCGATAAAACATTTCTATATATACTATAAAATTTTATATCTTATAGTATATTATATAGAATTTTATATTTTATAGTATATACTGAACCGTTTCAGACAATACAATCATTTTAAGAAAGTTTCGCCAAACGCAGTTCACGCAGTTTATTTTCCCCTTAGACGAAAACCAGTCATTCGGTAGTTGCCACAGTAAAAAACAAAACGAATTAGTTCCTGAGATTAGCGCGTTCAAACAAACAAACTCGACAGCAATAATGACGTCACAGATGGCGCCACAATCAGCTGGCCCTAATTACACTTACTCTAATCACTTATAAGCCAACACTTGCATGTTAAATGTTAAGTTACGACCATCTAAGTGTCGAAGTAATAATATGTATAATTAACGGTGACTGGGTCGTACGCTTTTGTAATGAAACAGTGTGTCTGTTTGTAGGTATGTACTTATATCATAAGTAGGTAGGTATCGAAAATTGCTGGACCGAATAAGAAGAAATTTATTCAAAAAAGTAGGAGTTTTCAGGTGATTCGATCTGTTAAATATAAAGTTTTCATGAATATTAAGAAGTTTTTAATACAAAATCTACTGAACTGATTTTGTTGAAATTCCTTCTAAATATAGATTATAAATTTATAACCTCAATAACCTGCATTTACAAAGGCATATGTACACATACTATTTTTTTGTAACTGATGTGAGAAAATAAACTCTTTTTTTATTATCCTTACACTACTTCTCATACCAATATCACAAATTCACGAGCGAAACCACGTGCTAGCGCCACTATAGTCGTGTGTTAAAAATAGCACAGATAATAAATAAATTTATATCTCACGACAGCTGCCAACTCAAACAGTATACATTACACCGCATATTGAACTTCTCTGATAAATAATGTACATCAACATTATCACTTGACAAATTTTGAGATTTGAGGAAATTACACATAGGTACTAGGATCGCATAAGCATACGTAATTACGTAGGTTAGGTGGTGCCCGTGTTCCAACTTCCACTGCACGTATTGCAATAAAATCCTACTAATATTATAAATGCGAAAGTTTGTGAGGATGTGTGTGCGTCTGTGTTTGTCACGTCGCGTCTCTTTCACGCAAAAACTACTGAACCGATTACAATGAAATTTAGCCCACATATAGAGGGTAACTTGGATTAACACATAGGATAGGTTTTATCCCGGAAATCCCACGGGAACGGGAACTATGCGGGTTTTCCTTTGTAAACGCGGGCGGAAATCTAGTATTATATATTCGACAAATCCGCATTGTGATACGTAAACATCACCATCATATCATCAATCAAGAGGAATAAATAAAAATGCCTGTTTTTGATGTGGGTACTTTTTCTTGTAGCTATATCATGTGTATTATCAATTTTTATAAGTTATGACATTAACGACTTGCACAAAATGTGTATTCAAATTTTGTCTGTTTCGCAATATGCCCAAAACGGCTCTACTTCACTCCTTTTACATCAAACTCAGCAGGGTTGTCATAAAAGCATTTTCACTTCGCATGTACCAAATCTGTACAGACATAGTTGAAAGCTAAAAATACCATACTATGACGTCACCGCATCGAATTCTTATTCACATAGATAAAAATAATTAACACAACAACACCGTCCGCGTCGGTGCGGTACAATAGCGTTATGCAACGCGTTGTGAATCAATGCGAGATAAGAGGTACAGTCGTGTGGGAATGTGCTATTATAATATTTTATTTATTATAATATGTGGATTGTGTCGACTGTTTGGCTTTTATGTTGTTATCCTATATCAGCCGCTTTTTCTGGATACATTGAGTTGATGAAGTCTCGTAAACATATAAACATCTTTACGCAAATTCTTCATAAAAAAGAGCGTGTATGCCGAGCACACGTGACAGAAGTGAAACTTCTTTGGCAAGATTCAAAGATGCAAAAATCGTAGTCTTACTCCATTACGCGACGGTATGGCCTTTAAATTTTACTCTCAACGCGCCTCACTCTCAAAAAAAGGCAAATAGCTTATTCCATTCCCCACAAACCGAAAATTGGTAGCCTGATTTACATAATCCTTTTTTTCATGTTGAATATTTTATTCGAATATGATTTTGTATGCATTAAGAAATCCCTGTGGGTTCCAGCTAGTAAGATCCTGTAAAAATTGTCGGACACTGAAACCTCATCACAACGTTTCTCTAGGCGACTGTACTTTATCAACACTATTACATAAACATTCGCAGCTGCGCCCCTATTTCCCCGTTCGCAATTTAATGCACCATTTGATATTAAATAATTGTATTACCCGCTATTAAGAAGTCTTTCTCCCAATCAATAAATAATAATTTATTATTATGGGAAATTTTTAATAACAGAAATATATTATAACAAAATAATGGTAACAACCAGTTGACCCCTTTGGCAAGATCACCATAAAATTGAATATTAAAAACAAATATTATACGATACCCGACGGGTACAATATGGGGGTCTTCAAGCGAAGAGTGAACCGGTACCTGCTAGGGAAGCGCGTACCATCTTAGACCACATCTTAGCTTTCCATTAGGCGAGATTGTGGTCAAGCGCTTCCCTATCTAGAATTAACCCGTGACGCGTCCTACGCACAGCGGGTGTGCGTAACTCAAAA
>CAJQZM010032721.1:0-13369 GCA_907164665.1 Colias nastes | reverse complement strand
AATTTCTGGACTGTCTACAGAACTTGGCACACATTTAGATCTCAATTATTTTTTCGGCAAATTAAGTCAACGATTGAACTTGGCTCCAATTTTTACATTTATATTTTTGGTGGGATGAATAAACACTTAAAGCATTATCTTTTATCACTGGAACAATAAAATTTAATACCCTACAAAGTGTTCATAAAGGAGTTGTTATATTGGAGCTTATTTAGAAAGGTATCTACTAAAGATTCACAATGAAAACAATGCTGAATTAAATGCTTTTATTGTATTGTATTAACTAAACAATGTAAGTATTATTTATTATTATTATTCAGCCATGGCTGTCCCACTGCTGGGCAAAGGCCTCTCTTCCCTCCGTCCACGTCTTCCTATTGTGAGCAGTTTTAGTCCAGTGTAAGTATGTACATACATTTTTTTGATTCTAGAGTATAGAAATGCAGCATCAAAATGCTTTATCTTTTATTACTGGTACTAAACTGCCTAACGAATCTGCGTAAAAGTCTGGTTGTATTGTGTGATTTAACATTTTCTCTTTTGTGTTGTTAGTTAAAACGAGAAGCGTGTTGAAGCCGACAGCTTTCCCAAGACCAACGTCTTGCTCGATCCTGCAAGAAATATTTATTAATACTTACTTTAAGTTCAACTTTTTTAATTGGAATTAGGTAGAAATTTAATAACTGGAATAAAGTTTTAATCAGTAACTTCTTAGTAAGCAAGACGTAATTACATAATTTATACGCGCAACATTGCTTTGTAGAATTCCACAAATAAATTGGCAACAGATTTAAAGCTATTGGTTCTGAGAATTCGATTCGTTCTATCAATGAGCAAAACAATCACTAAGAAATTTGCACGAATAATATGCGAAGTGGTAACTTATTAATGATACTTGTTTATTTTATTCCCCTTATTTTCAGATTTAATGAAAATTCAGAAAAAAATGTATAAGTATAAATCATTTATATAGAATTAAACAGGTGGGATTCGAACCCAGAAGGCGGAGGCGGGCTGGAATCCCACCTCTTTTCTATTGAAAGCTATAAAACTAAAATGTCAATCAAATTCAAAAAAAAAAATCTAGCAAAAAAATCACGTTTAAAACTTTTAAAAATGTACAAAATAAAGGCACGTTCACACGCATATATCACTCACATATCTCCAATAAAGAGCACCCGCGACGGATCGCTGACGTTGGCGCGTTTCATAGCTAACTCTCCGAACACCCGGCCCGGCTTCCCCAGCTGTATTGGATTCCGTTTTGACTCCTCTCGCACTATGTCCGTGAATATACCAGTGCCTGGAATTATTTAATTTATCAACTTTGTACGTGTGTGCTATTGACGTATTGGAAGGTTTTGTCGCTTTGATGTAGGGTATCTGACGGAGTTGCGAACCCATTTTGAAGATCAGTTTAAAATTCCGAAATCTATTAAGTACATTTTCTGAAATGTAAACGATAATGTTCGTATTTATTTTAATTTACAGGAACTGCTACATGAAATTGTGTATAATCAACCAAATTTAATACACACACTGATGAATCATTTAAAGCTGAAATGGGATTTAAAATTTAAAATTAAATAATTATCAGAAATGTTTTCATCTATTTTCGTAAACAAGAAATAAGTGAATTATTTAGATACGTGACCCGTTCTCAAGAGCCAAAACTGTGACAATTGTCCTGAAAAAGCAGATCACCTATTTACGAAAACAGAATTAATATATTGCCAAATGTACAGTGAACAAGCGTCACAGTAAAACCAATCTTATTACCTAAAGACAAGACTCCAGGTTTGAGTAACACGTATTTATCCGTAGCCCCGCTGATGAAGATAACATCTGGCCTCCGCAGGTACGTGATGGCTTTGTACATCTTCGGCATGTTCACTTTGAAATCGCTGTCGAACACCACGGCACCTATCTCCATGTCATCTTCAAGGTATTGCAGGAAATCTTCATAATAGTCCGCCGCAAGGTCTGGCTGAAACCGTGTTATCTTGACCCAAATGCAAAACGGATTCGTTCATAGGCACAACTAGACCTTGTACCACAGATTACTAAATGGTTATTACGTAAAGAAGATATGGTAATACGTTACACGAAGGTCTGTGCAAATTTTTTCGAGAATTTTTTACGCCTTATGATAAAAAATAGCAATCTTTTAATTTTACAGATTATTATGAAAATTAACGTTTTTCCACTTTTTTTTAATAATGAAATTTTATTGTAATTGGGAACTAGATATACTTTATAGGAGATTAAAAATTTAAAAAAATTGTGTATTCTATTTCTTCAAAAATAAATGTGTTTAAAATTTTTAGCCAAGTGTATAATACTTACGCCTTCTTTACATTTGAATCCTTGTGACTCTAAAACTGAAATAGTCTCAGAGCAGGATACGCAATATACTGATTTTTTAAAGTTCACTGATTTCAAATATTCCGCTATTGCTGTTGATGGTATTGTGAGGTTTTCCTATAAAAAAAATACTATAGAATATGGTAGAGTAACTAAAACAAATCAAACCAATGTAACAAAAACAAAGAAATTATATAATTATTCCCATTTTCTATTTTCTATGAAATAACTATGTAATTCATAAGTAGAAAAAGCAAAGACAAGATGATATAATATCTCGTCTCAATTACAAACCAAAATCTATTTCTTAGAACATAATAATATACTGAGAAATATGAGCGTCACAAGTAGGTATTAAGAATAAGCTGATCATTTTAATCGTTCGTTAAATATTGTACATGACACTGCATCACTTTAGCTAATATCTTAGATTATGTTTTGGTAGAAGCTTAGATATTAAAGATTATTAATTATCAGCAGCCCTGTATCTCATCTTTCGTACTTAATCAAAAATTTCTACCAAAATAAATGTATTCCTGGGGTATTACGCCATTATAATTATTAAGCCCTTTTGTTTGCGCGGAATAACCTAATCAGGGATTTGTAAGGATGTCCTATTGTACATTTCTTACAAAGAAATCGTAAGAAATTGCCAATCAGCGATCACAATATACTTGTATAAATGTTAATATTTCTTGTATAATTCTTTTGCTGTAGGCTCGCACAATCAGTCTTATTTCGCGGCATGAAAAATATATTCTGAGCGTTATAAATGTAGAGACGTATGAAATATTTTTTCGTATTTGTATAAAAATCGGTACAATTTTTTGTGAGGATCATGATATGTAACGAAAATGATAAATAACGAAATGAAATATAGACAGCCTTTAGCAATGGGTATAATATTATAATACATACCTATATGTATGACGATATTGTATTTATTTTATTTATGAAAATGTTTTTGTAAGAAACACCTACGTTTTGTAGACAGATGTTATCTAAAATTAAGTGCTAATAAAAAATATTCCTATTAAATTTCCACAATGAAAAGAGGTTCGTATTATTCATTTTTTTAAACTGGCTGGAAAGGACGCCGATGAGAAAATATTTAAATTTCGAATATAGAATATAGTGACCCCGATACATACACGTATTATGTTTTCATTAGTCATTTGATTTTGTTTTTAATATTTTTATAATTAAGTTTTAATAAAAAGAGCACTTTCACTTTATTTTCCAAAAAGAAGTTTATGTTATTCGTACATTCTTAGAGTATATATACTATCAGCTATAGAGTGCGAACAACGAAGTGGGAACAGTAGGCACAGGTGGGAACAACACGGCGTTCCCGCCGCGAGCGCTCGTAGTCGTGGTTGAGTGCTGTCAAAGTGCGTTTCTCTAGGGATTTTTTTCATATTTACGAATAAACATGGTGAAATGTGCAGTTCGATCTTGCAAGAACGATACTAAAAAAAACACAAAATTGAAATCCAGTATCACATTTCATCGGTAAATCGATTGTTGTATTTATTTTTATGAAAATAAATCTAGCATCACGGGGGTGAAGGGGAAGTGGGAGGCGGACACGAGCAGGCTCGCTCGCGCACCCTTCGCGCACCTCACTGCCGCCACGTGATCGTAGTGATGTGACTTGACCAACGCTGTACTCGATAGTTTACTAAAAGAACTATATTTTAACATATTATTTATTTCACTTTAAAATTAAAACTCTTTTAAAAATGTATTATAAATAATTTTGTGGTGTGTTTTGTATGATACACTTTCTAATATTATGAATGCGAATGTATTATAATAGTGTAAATGTAAAGTATGTAATGTTACGATATTATATTTTAACCGCTAAATTGATTTTTGAAGATTTTGGTAGGTATAGAATTGATAAAATTGAATAAAAAAATTATTAATATTGTTTATTATTTCATTTTAAATTATTAATTATTTCTTATTTTTATTTAACATTTTTTAAATACTATTATTATTTGATTTATTATTGAAAAAATAGTACTAAACCCGATCTTTTATTTTATTAACTTTAATATTTAAGAAGTCCACACGTTTTTCAGATAGTCCAATTAAACCTTTTTTTTTACTACTTATAATTAATACAAGACATATTTAAATGGAATAAACACACTTTATTCACTTGGCAAACAAATTTAAAATTACATAATACATATTTATACTTTATTCATACATTTCTCCTTTAATAACATATTGAACATAAAATTTACTTAAGATACATATTTATTTACATAACTTATCGATAGCTCAACACGCAATTGATACCTACCCATCCCTATTTGTCACACACACATCTATACAGGGTGTAATCGTTAAGTGTGCACAGGCGATTTTTCCGTAACTATTACAGATAACAAAAAACTTTAAACTGATATCGAAAGTACTTTACCTAATGAGTAAAATGGCCGTAATAAATTTTTAAAAATAAAACGGGAAATATCAAAAAAAAATATCTTTAAACCCTCCCATACATTTAGTATGAGATAAGAAAATATGGGATATTCTACAAAGTAGAGTACAAAGATTTTAGCTTTCTCTTTCTTTTTTTGGTTTTCTGCTTTAATTACTTCGCAAATTTGAAGGGAAGTTCATTTAGAACCTTTAAATAGAGCTCCTCATGGTATTGCACAATGAAGACGTCATTTCGAAAATCTGCTATGAATACAAAATGTATGGGAAATCAAATGTATGGGAGCGTTTAATGTAATATTTTTGGATATTTCTCGTTTTATTTTTAAAAAATTATTATGGCCATTTTACTCATTAGCTTAAGTACTTTCGATATCAGTTTAAAGTTTTTTGATATCTGCAATAGTTACGGAATAATCGCCTGTGCACACTTAACGATTACACCCTGTATAGTATCTATAGCAGCTCATCTGCCTACGATGCGCACTAAGCAATTTGTGCAATACACGCGCTCTATACTATTGTAATAATATATACTCTAAGCGTACATTATTAAGACTGGCTGGTAAGAAACGCCGATGTGAAAATATTTAAATTTCGAATATAGAATACAGCGCTGATATTATATTCATTTGTTTTTTGTTGTTGGTTTAACTAGGAAGATAATATAAATTTTAATGACGTTGTGAGTTAAATTTTGGCACTGTTTTTAATATAATTATTGTGTATTAGATATTATTGCATTTTTGTTTATTTCATGTATCGAAATAATAACAAATGTTGGGATTAATAAAATAAAACGTGTACTAGTTTAATGTATCAAGTTATTAGTTTAATGTATGTAGTTTAATGTATCAAGACGGGAAATGGAATTTATTTTAGGTAAGTAAATATTTTATTCATCATATTAATTGCAAATTGTTTCTTATACTAATGATATAAATTAGCATTTAATTTTCTTAGTCTAGTCCATAACTCAATAATATTTTATGTTACCAATCTATTTTCTATAAATACTGCAATGGACTTTAATACTTATTTACATAGTAATTAAGTCGACTTACAAAACCATTTTCTATACCGGCAGCTTTGAATTGGGCTTCATAGTTCTGTCTACTCCGAAGACTGTTGTTTGATACAAAATGTACGGTTTTGCCAAGACTTTTCATCAAATCGAAGAAAGTTCCTACACCCGGCATGAGCTCTTCTGACCATATTACTCCTGAAAGTAAAGGTAATTAGTACTGAAGAAAAATTATAATAACTACTGGAAACTGACTTAAATATATATTATTTGTATGATTTGTAGAGCGAGACGTGCGTGATAGATTAATTAATCATGTATTCGATACATTTAAGTACTTAATATTTAATTGTCGTATTAATTATAATAGAATAGTATCTTATTCTTGAACCGCAGTTTTAACCTTCTTCTTCTATACCTTATATAAAAATGAATCGCAAAAGGTGTTGGTAAGCGCGTAATTCGAGAACGGCTGACCCGAATTCATTAATTATTTTTTTATAATATTCCTTGAAGTACGAAGATGGTTCTCATGGTGAGAAAACGTAAACATGTAAGGCCTACCAAGGGCGAAGCCGGGGCGGACCGCTAGTAAATAGATTAATTAAAGTCTACATAATTGTATTATTGTTTTTTTTTTTCACTGTAACTTACAATATTTGTTTCTCCTTTTAATTTACGTTGATTACCTACGTGATAAACAGTCATGAATAATATTTACGAACAAAAACATAGTTATTATGATTCGCTAAAATTATGTTATCTTATACGATTTGTCATGACTACAAATAACTTTCATCCTACGACATTTCTGTAAAAACAAGTAAATTTTTCTTAAAATCTACATTGGGTTTTGTTTCCAACAAAAGTCTTAGAATTTTACCTGCTTAGACATAGTTCATATTATCGTACTAAAAGGAGGATAAACCAAATAACCTCAAACCTTAACCTTCTCATTGCGTCGCGTAAACAAGGCATGGCCACGTCTAATTATTTAATATTTTGTATCCATATCATGCAATTATAACAACCTTAATATCATAATCAGCAAAATATTCTGCCGTCGTATCAGAGAAGGGCACATCTAGCATTTTGGTGGAACTGAGATAATTGGGTTTAAAGTTTTTACCATATTCTGCTTCATAGCGTAGAAACCGCGTTAATACCACTTTCTACAAAGAAAAGGCATAATTGACTGTGGACACAACTGGCGCGTTTCGACCGAACCCTGCCTTCCTTTCCTCACCCCTAATCGCAAATAGTTAAAAGAAAAGGCACAACTCGTTATTTGTGCCTTTTATACGTTAATTAATTGAAACATGCAAGGATCTTTCATTAAGTAGACAGGGCACATCTGGCCACACATCTGGCATTTGAGCCTTTTCTTTGTGTTATGTTGTAGATGTGCCTTTTGAAAGTAGTTTTTAGTAAAAATCTGTATGAAGTAAAGTCACATCTACGTATAATATGTGCCTTTTCATTGTAATGGTAAGTAAATGTGCCTTTTAACAATTTAATTACATAAAACGAAAATATTTGTGTCATTTTTGCCTTTTTATCTCCGGATTCCTTGGAGATAAAATTCTACAAAAAATTGAGCAGATGCGCCTTTTTTTCCTAATTCCAAATATGTATATAACTCAATTTTTCAAAAAATGTTAGTTGTGCCCTTTTTTCTTTCGACGGCAGAATTAAATACTCCGGCTCGATCAGCTGTCGTGTGCCTGACGTCACGTACCGTCACAATCCGAGAACACATGATCAAACGAATCGATAAACCGCTTGAACCCATCACTGTCCACTTCCATAAGATTCACAGGTTTCATTTTCAATAAATCACTATGACAGACTGTGTAAAATACTAAATTTAATAGGAGCAAAACACGTGCACTCCTAACCTAGTTTGTGGCGGCACTGCGCTTGCGTGAACTATGAAGTATGATCATTAATCTTAGAGTATATAATATACTATCTATAGAGTGATAACAACCAAGTGGGAACAGTAGGCACAGGTGGGAACAACACGACGTTCCCGCCGCGAGCGCTCGTAGTCGTGGTTGAGTGCTGTCGAAGTGCGTTGCTCTGGAATTTTTTCATATTTACGAATAAACACGGTGAAATGTGCAGTTCTATCTTGCAAAAACGATACTAGAAAATGCACAAAATTGAAATCCAGTATCACATTTCATCAGTAAGTCGATTGTTATACTTATTTTTATGAAAATAAATCTAGCATCGCGGGGGTGAAGGGGAGGTGGGAGGCGGACACGCGCAGGCTCGCTCGCGCGCCTCACTGCCGCCACGTGATCGTAGTGATGTGACCTGACCAACGCTGTACTCGATATAAAGTTTACTAGAAGAACTATATTTTAACAAATTATTTATTTAACTTTAAAATTAAAACTCTTTTAAAAATTTAATATAAATAAATTTGTGATGTGTTTTGTATGATACACTTTCTAATATTATGAATGCGAATGTATTACTTATAGTGTAAATGTAAAGTATGTAATGTTACGATATATTTTCTGAACCGCTAAATTGATTTTGAAGATTTTGATAGTAGAATGGATAAAATTAAATAAAAAAATTATTAATATTATTTATTATATTATCATTTTAAATTATTAATTATTTCTTATTTTTATTTAACATTTTTAAAACATTATTATTATTTTTTGATTTATTATTAAAGAAATAGCACTAAACCCGATGTTTTATTTATATTAACTTTATTATTTAAAAAGTACTCACGTTTTTCTGATATTCCAATTAAACATATTTTTTTAAAGTACTTATAATTAATACAAGAAATATTCAAATGGAATAAACAAACTTTATTCAGTTGGTAAACAAATTTAAAATTACATATTTATACTTTATTCATATATTTTTCCTTTAATAACTTATCACTACATAGTATAAAACAAAGTCGCTTTCTCTGTCCCTATGTCCCTTTGTACTCTTAAATCTTTGAAACTACGCAACGGATTTTGATGCGGTTTTTTTTAATAGATAGAGTGATTCAAGAGGAAGGTTTTTATGTATAATAACATCCATTAAATAGTGGAGAAGTACTGTTATTTTTGAGGTTTCTAATGTGATGTCGTAAATAATTACATTTTTTTCCGCTTACATTGCAAACGCAGGCTGAACCCTACGAGTTTTATCAAAATAATGTACTAAGTATTGTACACATTGAAAAGGTCTACAGAAAAGTCCGTGGTGGTATATGTCTATCTCTTATGGATAACCCACAATAACTTTTTTTGTCATTTACTTTTTACGACAAATAATGGCTAATTTTCGAAGCGATTTTAACCAATACAGCATTAATCCTTAACCAATTAAATACCTTGGATACATTGTTCATTTAATATAGATCTATATGGCCCTTTACACCGTATGATTTAAGTGAATATTTTCGAAGATATTACAGATTTAAAAATTGCGGGACGTAGCGTTTGCGGCGGTACCGGCCGGCCGCCATTGCACCCGTGCGAAGCCGGGGCGGGTCGCTAGTTGAACATAAAATTTACTTATGATACATATTTATTTACATAACTTATCGATAGTTCAACACGCAATTGATACCTACCCATCCCTATTTGTCACACACACATCTATATAATATCTATAGCTCATCTGCCTACGATGTGCACTGAGCAATTTGTGCAATACACGCGCTCTATACTATTGTAATAATATATACTCTAAGTCATTAATATATTTTCAATCGGCGTCGTTTCCATTGATTCACGGCGTGAATTTCATACGTGTGTGCATTATAAACACACATTTACATCGTGCATACGTTTACTAAGGGAGACTTGATTTCTGAGAGGATGGTTTGGACATGATTTTAAAAGACCAACTATGGAGTTTCTTGTCGGTTCTTCTCCATACATACTGCTTTCCGAATCGGTGGTAAATTTAAAAAATGTAATGACGATTCAAAAGTGCTTCTAGAAGAAGTAATTGAATAAATAAATGTTTGAGTTTGTTTGAGTTTGATGATACCTAGGACATTTTTTATTGAGACTTCCAGTAAAAATTGATGATTTGGATGACACAATTTTAGTTTTTCCTGATATTGTGACGAATAAATGCGAGGAAAATAGATTTATCGTAAATTAATTCGTGGACGACACATACTTTTTTATATTAACATCTTAATACTAACTATTTGTATGATAATAATATAAAATAAATAAAATAAAATAATATTTATTAGCAAATTTTACAAATTCAGTTCACAATTTTGCTCTGCCTTCTGAACTAGGTTATTACCTGTGTCTCAGAAAACAGTGCCTTCCCTTATGAGTTCATACAAGTATTATTAAATACGTAAACAGAATAGTATAGGTACAGATTAATAACAATTAAAGAATAAAAATTACTAGTTAATTATAAATCCATAATATTAATATTATAAATTCGAAAGTAACTCTGTCTGTCTGTCTGTTACTCAATCACGCCCTACTGAACCAATTTGCATGAAATTTGGTATAGAGATATTTTGATACCCGAGAAAGGACATAGGCTACTTTTTACCCCGGGACATAGGACAGGTTTTATCACGGATATCCCACGGGAACGGGAACTATGCGGGTTTTTCTTTGACTGCGCGGGCGAAGCCGCGGGCCTAAAGCTAGTATATATATATATATATATATATATATATATATATATATAATATATATACAGGGTGTCCCACTATTGGTGTACTAAGCGTGAAGGAACTTGTAGTTTTGCATGCACTGATCCTGTAAAAAATACTTAAACAACAAAATTACGTAAAAAATTTTTTGCTAAATTTTTCCTGAAAATCCATGTTTTCTTCTCTAGCTTGGTGCAGCCGGCATATACCGCTTCGCGTATGTGAGCATTTTGTCTATGAAAACATAAACTTAAACGATAGCTCACGTGCTGGTGGTAAAGTTGGGCGGGTTGCTTGTTATGGGTGTACATATAGAGTTTTAAGAATTCATCTATTTGAATTGAATATATATATGTCGTGGCCATATCGTAGATTTGCTCATTTCATGAAATGGCCAATTTAGTTTGGCCAGATCGTTAAATCGTCAACGTTTCACGATTTGGTCATCCACATTTGGCCAGATCGTCGATCTGGCCAAACGTGGATGGCCATTTCACGAAATGCGACCATTTTTGTTTCTTTTAGTAAACGGTGGATACGCGTGAGTATGTGTGTGTGTGTGTGTGTGTGTATGTGTCAGTGAGTGGAATATTATAATTAATTGTGTTTTTGGTTTTGACACCTATTTAATAAAAGTGAAGAGACTTTCAGTTTGGAGATAATCCAGATTTTTGAGCCAGTTGATAATGAATTTTTTAAACCGATTAGTAGTCATATTTATTATTGCGTTTATGTTATCAGACGGGATTTTATAGGTACAGGGCACCGTAGTTTTCGTTTTCTTGTTCGAGGCAGTTTGTGAGCTATTAAACGGTGATATCTGAGCAGAGCCTTCAGAACATAAATCTTACGAACTGAGAGAACTCCAGTTTGTACATAAACATCCGCTGTCGAGTGCCTGTGTGGTAGGTGCATTAGAACTTTTAACACTGCCCGCTGTGCACGTTCAAGTTCAAGCATTATTGTTTTAGGGGCCCCACCCCATGACGTCACACAGTAATTGATTAAGCTCTCACATAGTGCTTTGTATGTTTGAGTAAGCAGTTTCTTATAAGCTACTGATCTCAGTTGCTTGAAAATGTAAATTAGCTTTCTAACTCTATTGCAAACATTGGTGATCTGGTCTTTCCAACACAATGTATCATCCAGAAGAACACCCAAGTATCGTATACATGAAGCTCTTGTGAGTATTTTACAATTATATTTGCTCAAATACCTCCTATTACATGGAAATGTGTGAAGTTTTATAGATAAACTTGTGGATGGGCCGTAGGTCTTTGTCTTTGTGAAACATAGGTATTTCGTTTTAGAGATATTAAGTGTAAGCAAATTATCTTCAAGCCAGGCTGTGACATTTTGCAGGCCTTTCTCAGCGTTACTGTGGGCTTCTTCCCAATTGTGACCGCGAAATAACAATACAGTGTCATCGGCAAACATCTGTATGTTAGTCTGTATCGGTAGAAATTACTTCAGGGAGACTGTTAATATAAGTAGATTAAGAAGAGGGTAGGTCCTAACGTGCTGCCTTGTGGAATACCAAATCTACATGATGAGGCATCACTTATATCGTTTTTAACCCTCACGTACTGCTCTCTGCAAGACAGATAACTCTGAAACCATTGATGAACATGACCGCGAATACCTAAGCTTTCCAACTTTGATAATAGTATCGGAATAGAAATTGTATCAAAAGCTTTTTTAAAATCAAGAAATACACCAATAACTTTGTCCCCTTTATCGAGGTATTCATATACCTACTAATGTCGTTAATCTCAACATAGCTTCTTCCGTGGATTTTCCTTTCCGAAATCCATATTGAGAATTTGTTAGTAATTTATTTTTTTCTAGGAAACTTGTTAGCTGATAATTTACTAGTCTTTCCAGAACCTTCGATAGAGTTGGAAGTAACGAAACAGTCTGTAGTTGATCACATCTTTTTTGTCCTCTGATTTATAAATTGGCGACACGATGGCTTTTTTAAAAATGTCTGGAAATTGGCCTTGTTCTAAACTCAAATTATACAGATCACAGATATTCCATTGGACCAATTAGAAATTCTTTTGCTTCTTTAACAAGCCTACTTGATATACCATCAAGCCCAGGAGCACTAGAAGCCTTTAATTCATTGATAATTTTCCCAATTTCGTAGGAATCTGTAGGTAAAACAGATATTCTGAATGAATCTTAGAAGTTGACGAGATAATAAAGATAACGTTGAATTGGTTTTTATATCAGTAACTTCCTAATCAGCTTTAGTTATTGAACAGATAAAAATGCGCATTCAATCTTGAATATAGTTAAGTAGCGTTCTATTAATTAATTCTTTACAAAACTTACTACTACACATATCATCAAACTGTATTATTAGTTACACCACGCAGCCCTAACAATGTTACAATCCCAAACTGGTTTTAACACTTTGTTTCGAGTACTATTGAGTAGCATTAATGCGAGCAATTGCCGAAATAGAAAGAAAACTCACGACAAAAACGTTATAAATATAAAAAGATGGAAAACTACCGTTCCTCTAAATAATCACTTATTTACGTACCGTTGCCGTTGTGAAAAACAGCCTATTTACTTGAAATAAAAATTTTCTGAAACTATTTTTTTTACAGGTCTAAATTAAACAGTCAAAAGTATTTTGAAAAATAACAGTCCTTTGATCTACCGTAGGAAATATACTGTATATTTTATCTTCAAGACGAAAACAAAATTAGCAGCCGTGTACAGGTACGAATCGTGCTATATTTTCCGCGCCCCGCCATATCCCTCGTAAAGATCTGCAACGTATTGCGTGAAGGGAGTTTATGTTGTGACAATATTAAAACATTTTACGACTAAACGTTTGAAAAAGCGCGTGTGAA
>CAJQZM010032720.1:0-34783 GCA_907164665.1 Colias nastes | reverse complement strand
AGCATTGCACCCGTGCGAAGCCGGGGCGGGTCGCTAGTAAAATATAAAATGGAACCGTTTATTTACACTACCATTTTTATTCATAATAATAATTGTCAATTTTCAAAAGAAAATATCTAAGACGAAGTCGCGGGCGACCAATTATATAAAGAACTAAAATATCGAGAGAATTTCAAATCACATTAGCATTTTATCGCAACGTCTATAATTCCCACACCTCTACCTATCAAATAGAAACTATCATACCTATTATCATATTTGATACTCCGTCTATAAATTTATTACTATAAATATCTCACCTGCAAGATGCAAATGAGTCTCTTGTGTTTGTTAAAAATAATCAATTATGAATGTTGTAGTTATTATAATTAATTGGACGTTTATATTTATGTTTGTTTATGACTATCGTATATTAAGTTTTGATTTATGAACTATGATTGAATTGTTGGAGTAATTATTCTGAAATGATATATTATAATTGCTTTAAATAGATTGTTTGTTTTGTTTGTACAATTCTTTCTATTCAAAATAAAGCTGTAAAATTAATTTATTTCGATGTCTTTTTCATAACAATCTTTTATTTTCTTAAATAATTACCATTTTATTAATAAAACCCTTTCAAAAACAAACTTAATACAAATAGATACATCTAATTTTTGGTCTAGCATATTTAAAATAATTAATAAAATGCGTGTTCTATAAAGAAATATTCACATGGGTTACGATAAAACGCATTAACGTTAAGAGTTTTCCAATTGAAGGTTCCACATGAAATTGTCAAGTGTTTACTAGCGCGTACATAAATGTAAGTTGGTTCGAGTTGGCGTGAGTTGGTGCGAGCTGGTGATTCTAACTGCTCGTCTCGTGCACGGGAAATTAAGCTTAAAGGCTTTTAGTTCTTGATAGGTAAGATGCGTAAATTGCTTGCTGTTTTGTGGAGGTAGGTTGGATTCATTATCAATTGACTTGTATAGCATAAATTGACTAGATGTAGAGCATTTATGTGTGCCAAATGTATTCTTAAATCTGGTGAATTTGCTACACGAAACATCTTTTTTATCTCACTGCATTATTTTAGCACATATTTGAATTTTGAACGGATATTAATTTTCTACATATATTAATTTAATTTACTAGCTTAAGCCTGCGGCTTCGCCCGCGTTTTCAAAGAAAAGCCGCATAGTTCCCGTTCCCGTGGGATTTTCGGGATAAAACCTATCCTATGTGTTAATCCAAGTTACCCTCTATATGTGTGCTAAATTTCATTGTAATCGGTTCAGTAGTATTTGCGTGAAAGAGTAACAAACACACACACACACACACACATACATCCTCACAAACTTTCGCATTTATAATATTAGTAGGATTAGTAGGATAGAGTTACCAATAACAATTCTCTAAATAACATTACTTCAAAATCTCAAACACGTTGAACCTTAAAGTTATTTTGCAACCACTCCTAGTTAGTACGTACAAAAACGTTTGTAGAAACGAAATGCCGCAAATAGCAATACATAATCGTTTATTAGCCTGTGAACAAGGCTTGGGCCTAATTGATACAAGATATCGGAAAAACGGTAACATTTCTATATTATATTTTATACTTGTTTCGGATTTGGTGTTCAATTGTTTCAACATAAGGTGCGGCGGTGTGAAAATTATCGCCACGATTACGATAAAACAAGAAATACCTGTCGTACAAAAATGTGGAAGTTGATTAAGATATTATATTAATGTAACTAAAACGTCTAATTGACGATATAAAAGTCATAGGATATCCTTTCGTTATTATTTCCCTTCAATAAATAGTGATTTGGCATTGTAGCGACAGTCGTAAATTAATCAACATAATTATAGTCAAGTAATTGTGTTTATACGTAAGTTATTTAATTTGATGACTTTTAAACAAGATGAATTCTAATTTATCTAACTAATAAATATCTAAAAGCACACAGTTCCTTCACATACAGAACGATATCAACACAAGACACACGCAACGTGTTCGCACACAATTTAGCTCCGTATGTTTCCATCGATTGAATAATTCATACCGCAACAGTCGTATTGACTGGTAATAATCCACCTATAGCGGGTTCGGACCCTGTTCGGACAATTGTGTTTAAATGCAATTCAATGCCCACGCTCTAGTGTGCGAATTGGGAACGCTTGTTTAGATAAACGCGATATTTTGTGGTATTTCATGTTTTTTATCATTTTCTTGATACACAATAATGTACTGTATATTTCAGAACGGGTATATTCCTACTGCTACTTCGGCAAGTACTTGGTTGCTTCTATGTTATGTTTTACGATACTACTAGCTGGCCCACGCAACTCTGACAACGTCTTCTATGAAAAGGAAAAAAAATCAACATTTTTTTCATTGATGCTATGCTCCTATTAATCGCAACGTGATGTTTAAGTCTTCCTTACATAAATGGAATCAAACCTAAATCTTATTTTTCAATTAGATTTCGTGATTAGCAACTTTATTAATATTCGTAGGTATAGATTTTTCATACGCTATAGTAATTTACAGTTTACACTTTTAAAAATAATTAAAACTTCGAGCATAATATAATATATTATGCTCGAAGTTTTAATTATTATGTACACTTAGTAACTACTAACTATTTAGTTATCTGTGCTTAATTAATTGAAATAAATAAATAGTGACACACCCGTGACGCACTTCCCCGATCAGATAGGAATAAAACTACAATGTCATTGCGAATTCATTGTTATTCGTTACCAATACTTATTTATAAACTACCTACAATCTGTTGTACAGAGTTGCACTTTATGAGTCAGGCTGTAGCCTATATTGAGTCTAGACTAAAGATTTACGGATCTAATCAACTAGTATAGGCGATAGCGCAATGGTCTAGTTTCTGTACTGTTTATTTGTTGAGGTATTTGTTGATTTTAGGTATAAACTAATAGATACTATTAACATATCGTTGCATAGTATAATTTGTGTAATTTCAGAAGTTTGAACGAATGGTTATTATATTTCGTGAAATAGGATAAACAATTACAAATTAAAAAAGTTTGGAAAATCCAAAAGTGCACGACTCATAATGCTCATTTAATTATGAAATATAAAAAAAAAAAAACAAAATATATATATAGATATACAGTCTTGTAGTTTTCGTTTTTTATTAATTGCAATTAAACGACACTGAATTAATTAATCATTCGCATTCAGTGACCTACAATCGTCAATTAGAATATTTAAAAAAAAAATTTAACTCAAATGATGGATTTTTTCACAAGTTATAGTGTTTTCAGGTTTCACACATGACGGACAGGAAAATTTTTTGACCTATTTCGGTGTTTTTTTCCAATTCTATTGAAGTAAATCAATTTTTAAAAAGTATGGGATTAATCTCCATTAAATTATCTCGACAATAGTATGCAAAATATCTTGATTCCGTGAACTAACAAGGCTATAATAATAAGAATAGCTGCAAAAATGAGGCGAAAAAAATTTTTCGATCGTAAAGCACTCTCTGATGCTTCGCATCATGGTCGTGCAATTAACACACATCGTAATATATTTATTTGACGTATAGCGTTAAAAACAATACCGTGCTTATTTGGTCCATAACAAATCCATACTAATACATATTATAAATGCGAAAGTAACTCTGTCTGTCTGTCTGTTACTCAATCACGCCTAAACTACTGAACCAATTTTCATGAAATTTGGTATGGAGATATTTTGATACCCGAGAAAGGACATAGGCTACTTTTTATCCCGGGTAAATGACGCAATCCCGAAAATCCCACGGGAACGGGAACTATGCGGGTTTTTCTTTGACTGCGCGGGCGAAGCCGCGGGCGGAAACCTAGTCAAATATAAAAACAATACCTATGTAACTAAATAAATAATTTACATTTAATATTTTAATGAGTGTGAATCCGTCCCTGGGCTAGAACAATTCGCAAATACAACGGATGTCATAATACTATACATTATGCAAACCTTCGGAATGTGACTCACATGTTTAAGGCTTTATAAGCTTTATTAGTCTCTCAATAGATGTCCTTAGTATTCTAGCGATAGCCTATTTGCTGAAATTGATCCGGTATTGATTGGTTTCTTATTAACGATAACAAAAATATCTTATTTAAAACACGAATAAAATATTTTATGAATGGATGTTATAATTGATGGATTGATGAATATCACACTGAAAAATGTTATATTGTATGAAAATTGTCAAATATTTCCTCTCAAAAATTAATCAACTCTATTTTTTTACATTTTTAACACATCAACTTATTTACATTCGTACATTCGTAACAG
Organism: Colias nastes; assembly: GCA_907164665.1. Lineage (NCBI taxonomy): Eukaryota > Metazoa > Arthropoda > Insecta > Lepidoptera > Pieridae > Colias > Colias nastes. The sequence goes on along the minus strand of CAJQZM010032720.1, from coordinate 30,471 downwards.
TTTTTTTCAGAAAGTATATAAATTTCTGCTAAGGTCTTTAGTTTATATAGTGAGCTGTAACAAATTCTAAGTACATAACATCCTACTAGTCTAGAAAAATAAATATTCTTCCGATACCCGGGCTTTAGAATTCCCTTTCATCACAATTTACATGCGACACCGGAATCCCCGTACACGTCGCGTAGGTGAGGCGACGGTCAAATAAATCGAATCGTAAATTCGATACATTGCTATATCGATTACTATCAGACTCGCTCGCCTGCTGGGTGCGAGATACGTGACGATAAATTTATATTACACGATTGCGATACGATACCGATACGATGGTACGATATTTTTGTTTCAGACACTATGCAAGATGGAAATTAAACTAGTTTTTGGGAAGTATTTTTATTAATTATTAAAATTTTTCTATGAATGATTCCATAATTTTTCTATGAATTGTTTAATTAAATTTAAATAAGTGAGAGGTAAGATTGTCATTGATAAGGAATCATTCTAAATGAATTAATCATTTTAATTGAAATGTTTTAAATGAATTAATCATTTTAATTATTGAAAACACGAAAGACATAATTCAATAAATACAGCGTTTTAATCCTTTTTAGAATGTAGAGTTGTAATAAAAAGATCCGACTGAAAATTCGTGAGTTATAAAAGCTCAAGCTTTATTGGTTAAATGAATTAAACAAATAAAATTATACGTTGCGTGTTCATTTGATTACTGTTACGATTGTAGAATTATTCAATTTCAAATTTCTCTTTTTCTATTAAACAACATTAAATTATATGGAAAATGGATGGATGTTGAATAGCCGGCGTCTATAATATAAATAAAGTTCATATTTAATAGCTCTGATATTTTATAATTAATTTGTATATTTGTTTATGCGAGAAGAATTTAATTTAAATAATTTGTAGGAATAAATTTGATTTACATAGAGCAGTAAACTGTAAAATATATCGAATGTTATGATGAAAAGCTGTTGTAAAAATTAAAAAAAGTAGGTTATTACTGGATTACGTTATATTCGGATAACCAAAATATATTAAATATAAGTAATTAAATTAAGAAAAGGCACAACTTATAAAAGAAAGAATTTCTAATCACTACAAACAGTTAAAAAATGAAAATCGACCCTCTCGTTTTCACTCTTTCGAGCTTTTTTGTGAAACATGATACAATACTAAAAATATCCTAGAAGATAATAATATTTCATCTTTCTATATTCCTCGTACTTATATAAAATAGATACCTATGTAGGTATCTGTTTAATACGTAATGTAACCCAATATGCCAAGATATGTTTCGTAAAGGAATGCCGTATGTTATAAACACGACGTGGGTGTTACAAATTTATTCTAGGTCTTTCCTCTTAATAAATAATTAATAATAACCTTTATTAATCAGGTTATTGCCATTTTTGGAATGATACATTTATTTTAAAGTGTCTTCTCGTGTTTAAAGTGACTATTAACGTTATAAAAATAGGCTTTTAAGGAATATACAACGATTTTAATATTCCCATTAATTTAGTTTGCTTAATTATTTTTGTTTTTAAACAAATACCAATAATTACCTAGCATATACCCGCGGCTTCACAACGATAAAAAGGTGTGCTACATTTGGCTCAATGGATACCAAATATGATATGAATTGATCCGAATTGATAAGCCCTCTTTTCGTGAAAGAATAACAGACATTTTTAGCTTAGCACATTAGTATTCAACCGTCACAATCGATTTAATATCGTAGAAACTTACACGTGTTATAATTTTATATGCCAGTAAGGATTAATTTCAGATGTTAACAACATTTTATATATTTTATTGTATCGTGTTGACATGTTTCATTGTATAAAGCTTAACAATAGTTAAGGCACGCGTTTATTATTACCCATTAATTAATTCCTAATTAAGTGTTCAATATTCAGATCTAAACACTAATTAATACAGCGAATCTAAACGCTATTCCTTGAGTATAAAGTTACAATTCAGTTGCATTTTATAACTTGTAATGGCTGTACTAAATAAGGTGAAACGTTGGCTGAACAAGCCTTGGTCTAGTTTATTTGATATGCGTAGAGACACGTATAATATGAACCTAGTAATTTTATAAATATTTATTGATGCAATTATTTGTGAAAGCTCATGTTATTATGTCCCCTGGTGAGGTATGGGGCAGATGCATTTTACATCTGTTTCACAACGATCGACTTTCTTCAGAAACTAGAGACTAGAGAATCGTCTTCTGTTGCCTCTCATTGTAATATACATATTGGTAGCCCATATTTACTTTTTACTATGAATTTACTTGCATATAAGTATTTAATTACAAAACCAAAGTGAAAATATTATCTACCAAACAGTTGTTCTAGTATTCATAGTAACTGTTACAAGACAGTCTTTAAGAACATTTAATGAATTTTAAATAATGTAATTAATAAAAAGTTGACTAAACACATGTTACAAAACAACCTAATTACAAACAATCACAACAATTTTCATCAAAAACCCAAAAAAGCAAAAACTTTAAAATACCAGCTTCAAAGTTTAAGTTGCTAACATGAATAAGCATGGTCTTGCCCAACGAGCTTTCGACATCAAGCCATGTGTACACAATACTGTATCAATTAAATCTAACTAGCTATTACATAATAGACTTGTCGCCCTGGCTTTATCCGGGTTAACAAATAATAATGGACACGAAGGAATCTCTCTCTCTCTCTCTCTCGAAGGAATAAGGACTTTTAATGGGGAAGAGTTCACAAAATTGTTAAAGTAGCTTTAGAATTTATAAGTTACTAGCTGTGCTCCGCGGTTTTACCCGCAGTGCTCCGCTCCTGTTGGTCTTAGCGAGATGATATACCCTTCCTCGATGAATGGGCTATCTAACACCGAAAGAATTTTTCAAATTGGACCAGTAGTTCTCGAGATTAGCGCGTTCAAACAAACAAACAAACTCTTCAGCTTTATAATACTATTGTATAGATACATGTAAACACACTAAAACTGTCTCTAAATGTAACTTTTTTAAAGTTAATATTAATTTGTCTGAACTGTGCTTATTTTATTTCCTTCCGAACGATGAAGCTTTTGGTAATCCTATGTGTTTGAATGCCATGAAATAGATAATTCGTGTATTTAAATATAGTATAAGTACATACAGAAAGGAAAAGATAAAAAATTACAATATAAGCGATACCGCAGATAACAACTAGTCAATAATTGAATTAAAGCTTACATAACTTAAGATCTCTCTTAACTTGTGGTTATTTCTCGGCTCACGGGTATAATGTTACAAACATACAATACTTTTATTTTAGATATATACATTTACATTTGACAGCAACAAGTTTTTGTACAAGTTTATGACTCAAATATACAGTTTATTTAGATTTTATTGTTTTCTTATGCACTGGTGGCATTTTTCAACGCTATATAATATTTCGATTAAATAACACTTTCAAATTTATTTTTATGTCAGGTTCATGACTTTTTCTATCACCCGGCAAGTCACATTATAACTACCAATTTACAGATAAACTTAAGAAATGAATGGAGCATTAGTCAGAGCAATTATATTCCCTTCCGCTTATGCCTTACGCTGCTATTCCAATATTTGCATAAGGATCTTAAAACATATAACTACATACAAGGTTACACATAGTTCTAAGACAAATCTGAGTCACATTATAAGCCGCTAGCTATCCGTAAGCGTCTTAAGTCATACTGACAGTCACTAAAGAGCTTTTTACCCTTTAGCCGGCTTAAATATTAATCCATTCTAGCCGATAAAAATCCTTACATGCAGGCTATGGGTACATTGTTTATCAGATTATCGTTTTGAAGCTTTGTTTCCTTTATCTGTTGTATTGTTTTTGTGGTAAGTAGGAGATACATTTTGACAGGGTTTCCGAAGCTTTGCTGAAAAAAATTAATTAAAAAAAAATCTATTTTGTAGTTACCTAATAACAGTTAAGACAAAAATTCTGCTTATTTTTTGTCAAATTCGATGAATTAATTAGTTACAAAGTAGAAGAGATAATTATACTAATTATTTATTTGAAAATCCTTCGATTAAATGCGTAACATTATATATTTTTTATTTTTTATTAAAACGAAAGGACAAATGTATTATAAGTAATTTGTTGAATTAAGCAATTGAAAGTATAAACACACTGCACACATTTTCGATGAATAATCGTTTTTATTGCACTCCCTGTAAATAGGATTAAATGGATTAAAATATTTATAAATACAGAACATTCTTCTCCGTATTGTTAACTACGAGCCGATTTTTCAATCCTTGGATAAAATTAATTCGTCGAATACCTAACCGTTTCAAAAATGTGTAATAGCACAGGTAATATAATACTATACGTAATGTGTTCTAGTAATTACCCGTATTTTTACTTTTTTATTACATATCTATTATTTTTGGATAGGTATAAAAAGTATGTTTAAAAAAGAAATAAACCCATTGAACAGTGACGTACTATTAGGCTAGTCTCGTCGATGCATACCACGCGTAGTTGAGTGTAGTGCAAATTGCAATTCACATATTTTGGCTAACCCGATCTTGTATACGGAATGTTCACATGCCAGTGGGAATACACTTAAATAGACATACATATAATAAATTTAACAAAAATATTAGAAATTTTGTATGGAAGTTTAGTGATGGCTAGGAATAAAATGCTACCAAATTATATTTATTAGTATTGACTTTAAGATATAGAGTCAATTATGCGGGTTCCTAATACAAAAGTCCCAACAATGCATTTTATATTTAAATTCCATACTTTCATTAGGTTATTTACCAAAAATAATAGAAAAATCTCAGCAAAAGAACCAGTGTCCTTCAGTCCATTAAAAATTGAACTTCACCGTTATTCGTAGTCTGTTTAGTTTATTTAAGGATCAGGACAGACGATGAGAGATAAGAATTAGCTAAGCTAGCAAAGCAAGCCCTTCTCGTGATTTATGACTCCCCACGCCGCGGCACCAACCATAAATCTCATACTTTTTTACCACATTGTTTAGTCTATGGCATTCTATGGTATTCTGTGACAAAAAGGGAATGTTTTTGCTTATTGATTAAGTGATTTCTCTTTGACTGTTTATTTTAATTCTGAATAGACCGCCCATCATTTTGGCGTGGTTGGAAGATTTTGTGAATATATTTGGAAGGGGCAGATGCGTAGGTACGATTAACGTGGGCAAATGCTTTATTTATATCTTGGTTTTTTACAATGTAAAAATATTGTTATGTTTCTTTTGAAGAGTTACTTAGCGCTTTAACTGTCAATATCTAGAACTGAACAATTTATATTTTACCAACAAATTTACACTAACACGCCGGACAGTAAAGCATCGAAAAGTATAAAACAAATAAACAATTTTAAGTTATAGAAGTGTCGATATTAAATTAGCTCGGCTAGGAGAAATTTATACAACACAGTTACAGTTTAGCCTTTGCGGAGATTATACGACCAAATAAGTACCTTTCCAATTTCGTCATAAATGCATTGGTTTCTATCAATGCCACCAATGTACTATTACCTAACCCCTTACTTCCGTTAATATTCAATAGTCGATTGTTCAAAGCCAGATGGTAAGCTTAGTTAAGCCAAATGCGTAAAGAAATCTGTTTTCAATAAAGGTTATGAGGGGTTACTCTGATTTGTTGGTATTTTAAGAGGTTATGATGTGCTTCTGGATGATTAAGGAGAAAATATATTGTATGGCTTTTTCAATTATTGTTATTTATTATTGTGCTTTAACGAGCTTTAGTACTTCCTACAGCTATAACGAATACAAAGTTTGAGATTATTGACGAATGGATGTTTGTTAATCTTTCATGGAAAGTCGTCTAATAGGATCTACATGATGGTCGTCTCAGAAACGGATTAACTACTTATACTACTACTTATAAGAGCCATAGGCACTTCTTATTTATGTAAATTGTACAACCCATCAAAGATACATAATATACCAAATGTATAATCGAGTCGTAATATAACCAAATGGCGCTATAATAACATATTGTGTCATCATGTCAGTAATGTAATTAATAAACTATAGAATTAACATAAAAACTTGATAAACAGCAAGTTAACGCATAATTTAATGTTGGATGAGCATGTCCTTTGTTTCAGCTATAGCAGAGACGAACTAAATCAAAGTACTGTCGCGTGCACAATGCACCCGGAAATTATTTAAGTTCTTGCACGTTCTAGGGACCTAAGTAATGGGCTTTTATACAAGCACTTGTCAACTTTATTAACTTATGGTGGGGACAATATGTGTACTAAAGTTTTTCTTTGATAGGTTATTAAATTATGTTTGTTTTTCTTGGGTTATATTATCGTCCTTTCTGTAATATTTGGTCAGATAAAAGAGAGACGACTCTACATTTCTCATAATGATCGATAACTATCATTAAAATTCTAACATACACAAGTAATTACATAATATACATATTCTGTTGGAGACTAATATGATATTAATTAACAAATTCATTCAGTGACAATACTTATCTTACCAATTTAATTTCTTAATAGGCCCTGTTTAGACCCTATATATAAAATAGCCTTTGTGACTTCTAAATGTACTTTTCTGTCAGTGAAAGAATGTTCATAATCAGTACTACCGGAAATTAACCTCTACATACAAATTAAGAAATAATAATATCACCAAACAGCTTCTCCACACAACTATACAAGGTGCGTCGCCCACCAGCGCCCACTGTCCCATTGTACGAAGCAACCGCATTATACTAAACATCATTTGTTCTACAGCAGTGGAACACCTCATTGCTTATGGTCTCCTGGTATTGTTCCGCTCATAATACACCGTTATCTACTTACTCTTTTATTTAGTTGGTATAATTATGTGGACTTATGCATTATATACGGTAAATGATTTAATACGATAAAGAGAATAAATTACCATTATTCTCTATTACATGAATGTTTACAAATGAATAGAATTGAATACATAGATATTTCACTATCATCACGTACTGAAAGCCAAAATTTTGTAGGTAATTGCATTTTTATGTATCTATGTAGGTAGGTAGGTACTTATGTATTGCTCTTAAGAGTATGTGTACATAAATCGAATAAGGAATAATTATATTTATGTATCATATACCTACATATAATTGTATGAAAGAGTCCTACATATTATATTCATAGTGAACAGTACAAACCTTTGGATTCATTATATGAATCGTGGGATGTTGCGATTGTGTTTCGAATAATGAGTTCTATATTAAATCCTACAATCATTGCTTTTTTTTATGATACAACATTTCGTTATTGGTTTTCTGGATAAAGAAGTCTGTATTAATATCAATGTTATTCAATAATTATTTCGAATTATGTGTTTAATAATAAATAATAAATATGAAGTCGTTATAATGCAGTTCTACCTAAAAGTGCCATTAATACAAGGGTCAAAGAACCTATAAAACATACTATAAAAGAAATGCACGTATGAATTTATACATTTTATTCATAACTTGAAGTAACAATGCTCGGCGAATCCTCTCAGCATTGTTACGATTGTCAAAATTCTTCGAAATATTTATAGAGAAATGTTAATACTTTTTCAATTTGCATAAATATGAGTTATGTAAATAAAACGTGTTTTTTAACCCGTCGGTCTAGACTTGTGATAAAATGGCGCCATTTATATCAGACTTATCTTATGTCAATTGAGGTTTATTTGCGCTTATTTAAGAAAATATTAATTAACATTAGCAGTCGTTTAAATTATCTTAACGTTTTAATAAACCCACAGTATTGCGTTCCATTAAATTATTGTATAAATAAGTCTTAATGTACTATTTTAAATGCAGGGTCAAAGCTATTTATTTAGATTAGTTAATCTGTGGCACGATACGTATTACATATTAAGAATAGTAGGTATCTAATACTTACTAAAAGTACTAATGTCTAACACTATATAGAATCTGCGTTTTCTTTCTTCTATCTTTAATATAGGTACTTTGTTGACAATATGATAAATAAGATGTTTTATTATTTTTATAACGTTTTTACGTTTTTATTAAAATTTTGTATCTCTTTGTCCTGAATTGTTTTCTTATTCTCTTTTCTTCGATTAAGATGTAGCTGACTCAAGTAGGCCTCGAATTTGATTTCCCTTTGGACCAAATATTAAAAAATGGCCGCTACAAAACGATGTCAGTTTTCGCCTCTGTTCTTTAAATCTGACTCTTTGCTTTTTATATTTATTGATTTTTACTATTATTTATTTATTGTTGTATATGTCATCATATCTATTATTTATGTACATATATTTTATATGTACATAAATAATAGATGACGAATAGATGATGAATAGATGATTAAATGATGACGTTGAAATAACACTCATTGTTCACTACGCACAACGGCCCAATGAACAAGTTTTCGAAATGCGTTATTGGCGCGTAAATAACCCTTGTCTATGGAATATGACAGATGATACGCTGGCCATAAACAATAGAGGCGATAGGACAGATAACGCGCTGATTTATTGTGCCCACGCAAGACTAAATCAATTACTGAACGATGACCGATATTCGGGGATCATTAATAATGAATATACTTAAACACAATTATTTATACTGTCGCTGTGAAGATGTATGTGGCCCTATTATCCTTCTCTGCTTTTTATGAAGATTTAACGATTTTATGAATATCAACATCTTTAAAATCATTATTGACCATAACGAGTGCGTTGTTAGGTGGTGGTTGTTATATTATGTACCTACCTAAAAGCTGCCGTTGTGTTCAATCATAAAAATAATAGTAAAAAACCTCATCAACCAGATTTTTACGAGATAAAACAAAACAACTCATCATTGACAACGATTCTCATTTCCGTTCAATTAAATTGGAAAACAAACTAATAATTGACGCTTTAACAGTTTACTGTAGCTTTCGCCCAATGTCGCTCCCTTTATTTTTATCAAGGGGAGTGCGATCGAAAATGAATTCTATCTGATCGACCCTCCAGATACCAATGTAGAGAGCCTCCGCAAACTTAAATCGATTTTCATTCGTGATTACGGTTCCTAATCTCGAGTTTAATAGAATTTTTACATTTACCGAGCACTCTTCACTGGATTTCAAACAGAATTTTCTCAAAGTAATGCAATGTACACACTAATTTCCGTCGCGAAGAATTCTTCTATTCGCGTAAATTAAATTCGGATATGGTTGAGAGGAATTTGATAAAACGTTCCGTTTGGATAATTTGGAAACGTTTCCCTAATTTAGAATCGGAGATTGAAGTTGCACGTAGGAAGGCACGCACTTCACACAATATTGGAACACGGTAGCGATCTCGTAGCGCCATCTAGTGGCGTCGTAAAGCCGTACACACTCCCGCCCCGCGCTCGCCGCTCCCTAGTCCCTTCATTCACTTGTCTCATTCCGTCATTCGACGAATCAGTCCCTCTCCGCGCGTCGCGGCGTTCGAACGTGTTCAGTGTTGGATTTACCATTGTTTCGGTGTATTGTTTGAAAGATACGCTCAGCTGATCAGTGACACAACTATACGCTTCTATACAGCGTTACCTGTAGAGAAAATAAAAAACACAAGAGTGCGTTCGCGTGTTCGATCTCCAGGAACTAAAAAGGAGTCATCTGTAAATATAAGCGTCGCGGAGGACCGACCAAACGCGTGTGACTGATCGATACTTTTAAATGATAACATGGTTTCAATTAGGTGTTTTAGAAGACGGTGAGATAGTGTGACTGTGGAATTGTGTTGTGTCGTGAATTTAATTCAGAGTTCGCTTAAAGAGGTGAGTTATCGTATTGATTTGACGTATTTACGTGCGGCTTGATAAGGCGCTAGGATTTGTTTTGAGGCGATAAGTGGTAGCGTGCGATAGCCAGGTACATAACATTGCATTTAATAAGTTCTATTTTATGTGAACATTTAGTTGATATCATCATTATACTTATTTGCTGCTAAAGTTTATGTAAAAACTTTTTCAAATGTTTAACATACTACATAGGTAGGTATGTACATACAATTAAATCGAATTTGGTATTAAAGTTTATATACATATTACATTAATAGCCCGAAAGTAAATAAACCTTTATAATTCAATTAGGTACCTATCATCTATAAAATCCTTGCAAAGCGCTACAATTTCGAAAAAGGAATAAAATTTAAATGTGTGAACATAAACATTACAACCGGCCAGGATTGCAAAAGTCAACGTAAGAAAAAGTATAAAATAGTTTATGGTCGAAACAACCGGATACTCGTTGCAGCAAAGAAATAAACGTAAGCTGGAGTGCGTTGCACTCGGCACCTGAAGCTAACCTAGCTATAGCTTATAGCTGATGGCTGATGCACTTTCTCATTTGCAAGTCGAAAATAACTAACGAGCGTCCGAATGACTCACGTCTTTATTTACGACTCTTCTTCGGTGCTGTACCGTCATACGACAATGCCTACGCTGCGCTCGTATGAAAAAATAATATTCGATGTTTTGAAGATGACCAATGTGCTAGGTATGATAGAAAGAAAACAATACTTACCTACCCTCGTTCGTAGATTATAAAAGAAACATTAAAAAGAGAAGAAAATGCACTGTGTTATTAAATTAATATGTGTGTATTCTTTTAACTGTTTAATCAAATTTCAATTTGATATAAACTTGTGCTTAGATCTGCACAATGAAGTGATATTTTCCATCTTAACTTTACAATAAAATGTGAGATAGATTTTAACGAACGTCTGGAAATCTCATTGCATCCAGACATCTTTTTAAATGTAATAAAAGCAGAATTTCCGTAGGAACCCTCTCGGGACACGGTGTACGGACAGACATACCTACGTATTTCAGGTTTCATTTTTATCGACGGCTATTCTGTCTCCGACGGGAATATGCTGTCCCAGACCAATGACTAGACATGAAGACAATCGTATTATATTTTAAACTAAGCACTCGTGCTGAGTTCAGCCAGTATAATATACCTAATCACAATAAAATATGGGAAACAACAAATAATAATGTAGCTTTCTGCTGGTGAAAGATTTTTTCAAATCGGTCGAATAGTTTCGGAGCATTTTATTTTAAAACATACACACACTCAAATCTTCCATTTGTAGTATACCAATGTAGTCTGCCGGTACCTAATTAATACCTATTAAATAGAATATTCTCGGCAATAATAAAATTTTAGAAAATGCAAATTATTAATTAAGCTTTTTATGTATTATTATATATCACGCCCGAGTGTGTTTTTTTCATAAAAATTCAAATTACATATTCAGTATAAATTATGTAAGTATCATGATTGTTTAAAATTAGACATATTTTTTTAAAACAAGTTTAAGTAGGTATGTAATTAATGAATACCAAATAGACACAACAATTTAAAGTAAATGATTAAATAATCGTTGCAAAGCATCTTACAATAAAAACAAAATGTAGTAACAGACATAGAAATAGCAATAAAACGAAAATACTTAGCAGTAGCTTAAATCTAAACCACTCGAAATAGACATTGCATTTACCAAGCAAATAGTATGTTATAATAATTCGGTTTTTTATCACAAATAAATGGCCGTCTGCGAGCGTTGAAAGCTTGCATTCATAGCGGTTGAAATTTATTATTATTGTCTGTATGTCCGTGTGTTTAGCGCGAGATTGTTCGAGTGTCAAGCGCGTTAATTATGGGGTCGTTCACTATACTTAAGTATTTACGCCCACCATTTTTTTATTTTTATTTCTGAACGATATTTGTTTGTGCGTAAGCGTGGTGAATAATTTTACGGTACGCGCGTTATTTTGGAATTAATTAGGAAGACTTATCTAAAAAAACGTAAGCACACATTATTAAATATGTAATTACTTAAGTTATAGTCAAGTAAAAAATCGCATGTATTTTTTTTAGACGGAAATATCTGGACTGAATTCAAAATCATTCCTCAGTATCTCACTATTTTTATCATGCTAAATAAAACATCATAATTAAAAAATATGAAATTATAATAACTAGTGTGTATTCGTAATACAAATTGCTATAAACACTAAACTCATAAATAACAAGTTTCATTGCGATGCGCTAATGCAAGTGGTCGAGAGAGGCTGGTAGTCAATTAGTTTATCACAATTCACAAAATCACATCTGTCTAGCCACTCGAAAATACACTTGAAAAAGTGTACAAAAATCCACAGAAACTGGCGTTTTATTTTCTTGACAGCACTTCTCAATACTTGCGACCCGGTGGAAAGTTGAAAAGTGCCCGGAAAGTTGAATGGATTTATTTTATTATTGGAGCCCGGGCTGTGAGCCTTGTCTAGACTCTAGAGACAAATAATGTTGTAAATGCTTCCATTAGTGGCGGTAATTCAAATCTCTTTTTAAAAAATTCCATTCCAAGTTTGAATTTCGAAACCATAGATAGTTTTGTTTTTTATTGCCGTGAAGTGACAGCTACCGGCGCGGGCGTTACGATAAAATGCAAAATGGCATAGAATAAAATGTAATAACATTTTAATTTGAATTACAACGTTAAAAACTGTAACCTCGCCTAATACATCAGCTTAGATTTATTTTTCCAAGCTAAACATTCAATATATAAGATTAAAATATCTTACAATATTTTATGCGTAAACTACAACTTGTTGGCAAATATATCGCAATAACGATAAAAACAGAGAAGCTTTTTACTGTTTAACAGTCGCGTAAATCTAATACAGTAGCACTTTACAAGATATAATATATTGAACAATGTCTGTATATTGCGAGCTAGACAAATAAAAATAAATATAACATAATCTAACATTGTACTGGAAATAAAAATACATCGTGGTTCGTGGGTGGGTTTTATAATGTCCTTCGTCTTATTCTTTATTTATTTTAGTTTTTTATTGTATAGTTGATGGTATTAATAAAGAACGGATTATATTTTGTTATATTATTAGAAGTTAAAGAAGAATTTTTCGTATTAAGTCGTGGGCGTGATATGAAAAGATTACTACAATAATATTTAACTTTTCCAATAAATAGGTAATATAGGTAGTTAGTTAGGTATCATATTTTTATCGCAATGATGAATTATAAAAGAAACTTAAAGTAAAAATGCGATCCTGCGTCATCCAAATGGATGCTGTGAAACTGAAAAATCGCTTTTTCCTCATTGTGATATTTTGACACAAGCTCTGGGACTGAAATCCATTCGTTTCAAGAGGAGAGAAATTTCTTTTTTACGTTAAATGGAATGGTCCTTAGGGAATGGTATTTTAAAGTAAAAATTGTGTAAAATCATTATCATTTATCATATTATACATTCTCCACACTAATATAAATTATATGATTGCTGTAATAAACTCAAAAGTTGATTTTACACCGTATAATTGTTTCTTATAAAATCCGCTTAACACTGATTTAACCTAAGAACACACTGTATATCACTCAATACATTAATCCTAGAATAACTAACATTACATAGATAACACTAGAATTTAAATCCTAACATCTACGACAACAACGATCTACCGTGCCGTTGCCGTAGCATACTGCGCTCCCTATAAAATCGTCGCGGCATTGTTGAGAGTGTAGTGTGTGCGTACAAGAAATTTGTAAGTGTGTGTGCGTGCGTAGCCAAGAGGCGCAGGTGGCAGGGCGGCGCCGCGGCCGGTGGCGGCCGCTTCAGTTTTGCACAAATAGTACAAGCAAAATGGCGTTATTTAAATATATTATGATGTGGTAACTTTATTGGAACTTGTTGAATCAAGACCATGCCTATGGGATAAAACGTTAGACTAGAAGACATCCGAAAATAATTAAAAAACTTATTTGGGTCTTCCTTGAGCTTATCAAATAACGTGTAGTATGACCCTTCTGAATATTTTACTTTTAAAAGCGGATGTTGCCAATACTTTCTAGTAATAATATGTCTTTTTTTACGTCTTAAATATAACAAATAGAGTAGTATAAGACTTATACTACTTAGTAGTCGCTGTCTCTTCGAGAACATGTCTGCACTTTGAAGACGCGCAAAGCGTAATAATTTCACGGTGAATTATAAAATCACCCTACGGCACGGCCGGCATGCCGTCCACTGCCACAAAACTTCTATCTCGTCCACGGTAATATCGTGCCGCGCCGTGAAACGGCAAATTATAAAAGCACCCAATTGCAGGTACGCATTAGTAATTAGCGCCTACAGTTCACTGACCGGCCAAACATCGGTGGGCCATTCACGCCCCGAACAAAGATCTGTTTGTTGGATTTATGGCTGTTCACTAATTTGTAAACGCATTTTAATGTCGGATTATTCGTGTATCATTTACATTAGGGTTATGCTGAGTACACATAGGCTAATTTTGCAAGTGCAGTAAGCAGTTGTAATTGTTGTGTTGTATAATATGTTGTATTATTATTGCGTTTTAGTTTAGATTTAGTTGTGGTACAATATAATCTAATCAATGTAATGTATTTTACGTAAATAAGAAGTCATCAAAATCTCAAGATGAACTAGGAGAATATCATTAATTTTATGATATGCTACTTAATACTTTATATCAAGTTATTTGACCTAAGAAAAAACAAAACTCTGTAAAAATAAACATTGATAAAACAAACGAAACTTCGCAAATTCGAATCAGAAGCCGTGTGTGTGTACGTAGCATTACAAGGAGTAAATAAATTAGGATTTGTGGACAGACAAATTTATTCACATTGTTTTTACATGTTGAGGAGACGTACCGTGAATTATTTTTGCTCGACATATAAAGTATCGCTCAAACCGAACCCGTTTAACAAAAAATGTGAACCTTTGTACGTCTTTCGAGCTTCAGTACAGAGTTTAAGGAAGCGCTGTATAAATGGAGATATGTCTTTACTTTGTAACGCTGCCTTTTAGTTCGCGAAAAGCTTTTTGCGTGTGTTATTGACTTGGTAATGAGACGTCATTTACTGAACACCCTATTTAGTAAAGTCATATTTAAAACTATGTTTTTCTGATGACTGTCCTTTTGAACGATGGATCGTTGGATGGATCCAACAATACCAAAATTCATTTCCATATGTTCTGTCTATCTGCATCAAAACATGACAAACATAGCAGCATTTATGATATTAAGATAATAGATAGTCTTACAACTACCGTTAAAACATCAGAGTAATTCCCTAAACCTGTTTGAAGTCACACACCACACCACACAAGTACTGACTGGTCACGGCGGATTCGCCTTCTACCTGAACAGATTCAAGCTGAAGGAGAATCCGTCGTGTCTATGTCAGCCCGGAGTAGAGGAGACGGTTCCTCACCTGTTACTCGAGTGCCCAATTTTTGCAAGCAATAGATATGCTATTGAGCAAAAATTGGGCATGGCGATGACGGGTGAGAATCTGCCTTCCGCCCTGGGGGACAAGTGTAGGGATAATTTCTTAAAATATTGTAAATATATTGTAGAAGTAGTGAATAAGCGAAACAATGGCGTGTGATTCTGTGATATTATGGGATAGTTTGAATTTTTGTAGCGTTTATTGTATTTATTTACCCAGTATTTTAATATTTTTAATTTTGTATTTTAATTTATGTATTTAATGTAAATAATTCTATTTTTAATTAATTATGTCTTTATAAATTGTTTTTTGTAAATAAAAAAAAAAATGTAAATAATGTCTCTGGACAATATTCCAGAGGTGGCGCGAACACCCTGTGATGGCGGGTGCCTTTAAAAAAAAAAAAAAAAAAAAACCTGTTTGAAGGTAGTTGTCACTTTGGATACTTTTAAAGGCCAACGTAATTGCTCCATTGACTGCAGGCAGGCCCTCAGGGGTCCCTTTGTGCAGGCTTTGTGCCTTTGACGGTAAGAAAGCTGAAGGAATTTGTGTAACCTCCTGTAGTGGAAATATGTATCATACTTGGTTAAGGAGTTAGTGGCCTAATTGTCACGCACTTAGCCATGAGACATAATATGAGATTTTTACTAAATTCATTTGTGGTTTCTGTATTATTCTTCAACCATGTTGGAAAAAAATAAGGAAGATATGGGCGTGGAGTCTAAAAGTTTTACTACTAGAGCTTCTTACATGAACCTTTCCACTGAGATACCTTATTGTGAAATTTAATGATTCGAAAGTACTTTTAAAGAAACATAGCTGTGTGTTATCATTTGATGTTGTTTTGAATTCATATTTATTGTCTCAACTAGATGAATTAAAATAAAAGTAGGTATATAAATGTTTATGTTAAGAATCAATACTTCAGTATGTACTTTCATTCCTGTAGAAGTTACGATTTTGTTTGCACCACAAAAACATCACACCTCATTCAAGTTCAAAAGCGACTCGGAGAAGTCTATTCGGCGGAACTTTTAAAAATATAATTTGAATTTTGAACTATGAAGCGTTTATATTTTTTTCCGGTAATCGGATTCTTGCACTGGCATGACAATTAAAATATTAGATTACATCACGTCTTATGTTTTAGGGTAAGTTTTTGCTTTTCGAGTGAACTCCTTAAGTGCAGTCGTTAAGGTGATTGCTACGATCTGTTCCCAGCCAATGTCCCGCTAGATGGCGCTGAATTCTACATTTCTAGTTTATTTGAGTTTTTGCGTAATTGGAAAAGATTAAGGTCGTAGGAATAGTCATGGCGGTTACTGAATATTATATTTTATTGAAATATGTCATATCATTGCCTTAAAATCCACCCAATTCGGTAAAAAAATGCATTATAACATCTGTCATTGCATACAGGGTCGTTTACACACACAGACGTATACAAAAATGATAAAGATTTAAGTCTAGATGGCGTGAATGTAAAACAAGTAGGATTGTTATAAAAATAAAAGTTATATTTGTTGGCGTAAACTATTTTGTTGTAATTTTGGGAAATAAATAATGTCAAAATTGATTACAATAAAACGCAGTTTTATTTTATTACATTACACTATTGTTTTTTTTATCAAAACATGTATTTGAAGTAGCATATACCTATGATATAATATTATGCTAAGAATAATTATTCATACAACAACAAATCTAAAACACTATTTACTATGGAAAAAAACCAGGAAGGTGAAAAAGATATTTACGATTTCGACGCACTCGACTTTTAGTAAAATATAGTAGGTAAAAATTAAACAATGGTAATGTAAATTCTAAACAAACTACTACCAAAATACAATTAGAACAAAAATCATTTGACTTGTTTATTTCACCCAGAGGCCAGAGGCGGCTCGTGACAAAATTGTATAGGTGTTCACTTGAAATAAAACAACGAAAATACAATAGCGTTCGGGATGATTTATTACAAAAAAATGAGCACCACATTTTATAAATGTCTATAACACTAAAAATTACAAAGTACAGGCTATTTCAAAACGAATTCAATGACTAGGTATCAATAATTAGTAAATCACCGAATTTGCATTCGCGAGCGTAGGTATCCATAGTGTTTGTCACTGACGGTCACTGACCTCTATAACTTATAGTTATAGAGGTCAGTGGTGTTTGTTGTGTAAACATGTATGTATTTGAGTAGTTAGTAGCATATTATATTCTGAATTTCTGATCCATGCCTATTCACTCAAAACTAATAACACTAATGATTTGTAACAGTAAATTATTTCAATAGGTAGGTATTTGAACATTTCCCAACAAGACGTAAGAATAATTATTCGTAGGTATACAAGATACAATAACAAATCTAATACACTATTTATTATTTTATTATTTACTAGCGGTCCGCCCCGGCTTCGCCCGTGGTACATGTTTACGTTTTCTCTCCATAAGAAGTAATAGCTAGAGAGCTAGCGCAAAGCTACCTGTATGTATTTGACCAGACCTGGATTTTTGTGTGTTGATTCCCCTAATAATACCTACTATACATGAGATGAGGAGTCACTAAGCCCAGAGTGGTGGACGGGGCGCGCGCTTAGGTAAGACAGGTGGAAATTTTTGGCGAACTTTGAAACCATTTGACCACGTCTGCCATTTTGATATTTGAAAATAGATTATTATTACTATCGGAAAATAACAATGGCAGACCATTATCACGCGGATAACATTCTGGCAGACACTTATGAAAGTGCTGAAAAAAATACAATTTTGAAAGTATTTGACCAGATCTGCCATTCATATATTTTATTTATTAGGGTCTTAAAAACTTATTTTCGAAACGGCAGACATTTTCATTGCGTACAGACTTCAGCAGACAACAAAACTTTACAGACTTCAGCAGTCAACAAGACTTAGCTTCTACATGGTCAGATGTATATATGTATTACGTTCCCTGACCTTACATCAATGATTTACTTTATTAATGTTTTTATGGTCATTTACATTTAATTTTGAAAACTATGGAATAAAATTTATAAATTTGATGATACAAAACTAAATATACATTTGTAAAGAATCTCAAATATAAAGTTGTGTTGCAAATAACAAATCATCATTTAAATATTTAGTTTATTTCTTTATTTAAGAAACAATTAACAATTACAAAACAACATAAAAAACACGCATGCATTTATTGAAATGTTCATTCATCATCACTATCGTATGGCGTTGTGTGACTCGTCTTCATAATCCATTGAATCGGATTCTGTAAAAGTAAAACGTAAATTATATAATAAAAGAAATGAGTAAAGTCAAAAATAATTATTAAAGAGTTAATCATTATAAACTTACCTAGTAAGGCAATGCCTTTGATGTCGCACGATGCCGCCGCGCCGCCAGTGTAGGTACTTCTGCTGCTAGGGTTGCAACAAATGGGAAATAAAACAATTGTGATTATTACTATTATGATGTAATCATTTATTCATATGTACATTCAAAACAATTGCGATTATTAAATCTGATGTAATTATTTTTTCATAAATATATAATTATTATTAATTACATAATATATTGCACTGTGAAATATTTACGTATCACTTTATTTTTGATGTTCTTAATTGTCTTTTATAAAATTTAAGTGACGCATTCGCATTGGGATCAACAATCCGATAAGAAAAGAATGGAGACAACATATACATAGCTTTGATTTCAATTCTACAGATACAAAATATACAATCTATCTAAAATGATACAACGGATGTTTCCTGCGTTTTCTCGTCAAAATACCGAAACAACGTAATTATTGTATAGTAGTTGGGCGTGAAAGTAAAAAAACAAATGAAAAGTGTTTTCCATATGATTATTTATTAAATTTACGCGATTAAGAATAATTTCAACGATACAATTTAGTAACCGAGAATTCAGAGGATTAAAGAAAATACCTGCCTGATCATTTTATCAAACTCTAAAAGAATTATGGTTATTTCGCATCACTCGGTTTATTAGTTTGGTAATAATTATTAAAGGTACAACCCTAGCCATTGAGTCGAACGGTAGGCAACACAATATCGACTTTGTGCGGGTACATATGGTACATTTCTTCTTGCTGTGAAGCGTAATTATTATTATTAAGATTTTTTAGGCTATTTTGAATCAGCTGTTCTAATTTAATTCTAGAAATTTATTAAAACGTGATTTTTTTAAAAGTATATTATGAGTTTATAAATACCTCAACCAATAGTTATTGTGTCCTATCCTCATTTCTTTATATCTTGGTAGTTAACTAAAGTGTTAAATTTACATAACCTCAACAACAACATTTACACTGCCACTGCACTAAAACTAATATGGAATCCATCACACAGTCTATTGATCAGATGTTTGAAGTGTTTAACCACAGAATGGATGAGTTCCAAAAGGATCTCCAGACAATTTCAACAGCCCCAATGGGTAGCCCGTCTTCTAAATTAGCGTCTGACTTTACAGTCTTTCGCACATTTGTCTTGACATCACTACAGTGTCTACAGTCTGAGGTTATCCTCCTGAGTAACAAAACAAAAGTACCTACGACGGACGACCACGCTTCGAGTTGCCAAACACACAGCCAAACAACAATAATGAGTAATAAATTGTTTACAAAAAAAACAAGTTTTCCATTTTTCTGTATGAGTAGACAGAACTTCAAAACGCCACCTGCTACGGTTTATATTATGAACGATGGTTATAAAAATAAAAGTTATATTTGTTGGTGTAAACTATTTTATTGATCAATAATTTTGGAATTTAAAACTGTCAACATTGATTACAATAAAACGCAGTTTTATTTTATTACACTATTGTTTTTTTATCAAAACATGTATTTGAAGTACCATATAATATTATGCTGATCCAAGCATTTTCACTCAAAACTAATATCACTAATGATTTGTAAAAGTAAATTATTTCAATATACATTTCATAACCAACAAGTAAGAATAATTAATTATTATTCCTACCTACAACAACAAACCTAAAACACTATTTACTATGGGAAAATAACCAGGAAGGTGAAAAACATTATATTACCTATTATTTACGATTTCGACGCACTCGACTTTTAGTAAAATATAGTAGGTAAACATAATATTATGGTTTTGATTTTTGCTACTAGTATAAGAAAACTGCGTGTTCAAACTACTTGTTTGTCTGTCTGAAAATTCGGAAGTACTTTGGTAGTTTACCGATTTATAATAATATTGTATATATCGTTGTTTAAAAAATATTCAAACACAATAAAATATGATATACTGATTTATCACTGGTTTCAGTGATGAACTGATGAGTCAATGTTAGCCACTATACTTTCGTCATACGTGTGTATGATTGATGTGATTTGCAACGTGGTGATATTTCAGAAAAATCACGGGTCAAATTGTCCCACCGAAAATATAACTGCGTTATAAGAATAACTATACCTACGATAAATTATACATAATACAATATAGTCTCAAATGCATACTAGTGAAATATTTTATTTGAATCAATAAAATAAAAAAAAAATAAAAAATAATAATAATACAAAAATAAATTCACAACACAAGAAAATCCGCGCGCAAATCATAGCGCGTGACAATGAAATCAAGAACTTTCGAGCCGACGCGACGCGGACGACGAAGGAGCCTAACAAAAGTACCTACAATCATAGGCGGCTCGTGACAAAATTGTATGGCCGTGTTCACTTGAAATAAAACAACGAAAATAGGTACCTACAATAGCGTTAGCAGTACAAAAAAAATGAGCACCACATTATAAATGTCTATTTATACACTAAAAATTATAGAGTATTTCAAAACGAATTCAATTATTATTTAGCAATAATTAGAAAATCCCCGAATTTGCATTCGTGATCGTATTCATAGTGTTTGTCTACACTAATATTATAAAGAGGAAAACTTTGTTTGTTTGTTTGATTGTAATGAATAGGCTCATAAACTACTGGACATTTTACCAATGTTTGCAAGTTTGTGATTACTTTGATAGTTTACCGATTTATAATAATTGTATACTTATATCATTGTTTAAAAATATTCAAACACAATATGATATAGGTACTGATTTATCACTGGTTTCAGTGATGAACTGATGAGTCAATGTTAGCCACAATACTAATCACTTTCGTCATACATGTGTATGAACTATGATTGATGTGATTTGCAATGTGGTGAAATTTCATAAAAATCACGGGCCAATTTTTTGTTTTGAATCCCACCGAAAATACATATATTACTAATTGCGTTATTAGAATAATTAATTACTATACCCACGATCAATTATTACAATTTACAATATAGTCTCAAATGTATACTAGAGAAACATTGCAATTTGAATCAATTAAAATGCATAGCATACAAAAATAAATTCACAACACAAGAAATTCCGCGCGCAAATCATAGCGCGTGTCAATGAAATCAAGAATGTAATTTTATATCAAGCCGAACGCGGACGACGACGCCGAACTAAAGTACCTACAGTACCATTTACCTTCAGTGTACAATACAGTTTACAGACCTACGACGGACGAACAATAATGAGTAATAAATTGTTTACAAAAAAAAACATAGTTTCTAAGGTCATTAGTTTTATTTTATTGTTATTTTCTTTGAACGATTGGAAATGAAATTACTCAATTTTTACACAGAACTTTGATTTATTAGAATTATGCTCATTATGTATAAGATAACGAACGCGAATGCACGACATCTAGCGTCAATGTCTAAACATCGCCTTTCGTTTAGATATTGACGCGCTAGATCTGTAATAAGTATATAGTCTATGCGCTAGATGTCGTGCTTTATGTCGTGTTTCGCTTGGCAAAAGTCACGCACACTACTGTAGAAGTGTCAAATTTTTCCGGTATTTTACTGTTGTTTTTCTAAGTAAATATTGTAAATTATTGATTAAAAAGGTCGAACGCGCACACATTTCATTATAGAGAAGTGATAAAATGATTAGTTTTAAAGAAATAGTGTCTGTGTTAAGTGTTTAGAGGTAATCAAAAATGTATGGAGGGACGGTCGGAACATCAACCTTAAGTATATTAACGAGGTGCCCGCTGGGCGCGCGTCTCCGTCGTTTATCAAATTATTTATACATGCACGGCATTCGGCCACCCATCGACTGTAAGGCTGGTTCGGTTGTGCGACTAGTCGCATGTTGAAGTCTTGTCGCACGCTAGATATCGTACCTATGGATTTGTTACAAAATGACATGTATTCTGATTCAAAAAACTTTTTATTACTTTTTATCGTTTTACCGAAGAATTTGGCAAATTTTCAATAATCAATAATAAAATATTTCTGAAACTAATAAGATTTAGCTAGGTAATGTTTACTTTTTTTACTCCACATTAGCTAGACTTTCACCCCTTTAAAACTATTACACCTATAACAAGCCACTCTGTATACTTATAATTTTTTAAAGAATACAATATTATAGACTTTAAAAACGATGCATAGTCGCTCGTTGTTACTCAGCCTAAACATTTCTCATTGAATTTAAAAAATGATTCGTTTCGTAAACGGATGGTACTGGGCGTACAAATTTATGACTTATTTTAACATATGAAGCTATTTGGGTTTCAATTGGAACGATTTTCGATTCGTCTATTTCGATTTTCGACTGAATAAATATTATATTGAATATTTTATCCAGTTACCGTTAGTTTGGTATTATTGTGGTTAAGTACCGTTACACGCATGTTATTGTCCCGAAATGGACAATTTAAAGTGTTTTAATATGAAGTTATTCAGACAGTTTTTACATATAAAATGGTTATGGTCATCCTACTTTTATTATTATCAATCCGAATGCATACAAATTGTTTGATATAAATGCGTTTTCACATGGATAGTACGAATGCCATTTTTAACCGACTACAAGTCGTGGAGGTTACTCAATACGACCGTACTGTATATTTTTCGTGTAGCATAGACAAATTTCACCAATTTTATCATTAATTACAACATTAAATCAGAACCGTTGCAACTTGCAACCCACAACGACTAAACTTCTGTTAAAACAACAGTTGTATTGATAACATGTAATCAGTCGATCAATCTTCGGAAATAGCCTTGAGCCGTTCGCGAAGATTAATTTATTATAATTTGACGAATGGTAGGATTATTGGTGACTGCAAGTGATAATGCTTCGTTGAGTGCGCCCTTATTTGCATAAGAATAGGAGCAACAATGAGTTGATTATCCGAATAAATTATAAGAAGTATATTTTTGAAGATGCAGAACACATTTGAAATAACTAATAACTTAGTAGTAAGTGTAGTTTATAATTTTAATTAAGGAGTGATTAACGACATTCTTTTAGGTTATTGTTTATGCATAGTACACGCACTTAGTTTAATGTGGTTTAATTGATTTATGCATCCTATGGTTATCCTAGGCTATTTGACATTTAAAACGCCGACGCCTAAAATTCCTCATAATTAATAGGCCAAAATTATGGCAAGGTTATATTTATCGAAAGTGTTAGGTGTAGCCAAAAGCAAGGTTTAATCTTGATGCTTACAAAATGTTATATGGCCGATTATTAAAGAAGCTCATTAGTTCAACAACAAATAACTATTATAAGCAATCTAACTTAGAAATGTCTACAAGAGGGGCTTAAGATCTTCTGAATGTAAACAATAAAGAAATATAAGAGGTGTTACCAGGTGTTACACACAAAACGCGATATTCTTCATTCTATCGACCCTAAAATTCGAAATCTTTTCCGATATTTAGGTACATAGACTAATGAAGCTAACAGAACCAAAATTTCCCTTCTTCAAGTACACTGTACAGTTGACATTTAATATCATCTGTAACATTATAGGTAGGTATTACATCGAAGCAAATTACTCCAATATTATGGCATCTAACATGTCTTCTAGGTGGTCTATATTTCATATGATCTATAACATTACTCCATATGTCGTGTTACCATAATTCGATATGGCCGATCGCTACAAACCAGGTCAGCGCATACCTCTCCTTGGCGCCAATTAGATTCAAATATGTGGTGACGTAAGACATTTAAATCAGTTCGTCTATGCCCTATGGTATGCTCTAGTTTGCACTTTATGGTTTATATTGTCTATTCATGCTAATTAGTAGATACTTTGTTATGGTGAGATTGTTTCATTTTATTTTTGTACTCTTCGTATGTAATAAGTGACGTTAACTTTTTGAATGTATGTAGTGCGATAAAGTCGGCTTGAAGTCATCATAATTATATCTTTTACATATTCATATTGATATAACCTTCAATGGAATTCTAAATGTCTTGACCCTAGAGACAAACTAAGTATGATAAAATCGATCATCATTTCATATGTTTCATTAGTATTGTTGAATTAATTAAAAAAAAAGTTGAACGACACATCAAAGATTTTTTGTTATAAAAATATTAAAAAAGGTATACCAAATACAACTCTAAATCTATAATATTATCTTTTTGAACAAACATTTATTTTCTAAAACTCGGTAATCTAAGCATATTTATATTATAGTTTATAGCTTCTTGTTCGAATAATAATAAAAATGATCATTTACTTAACGCGATTAATTTTGTTTGCCAGTTTTACTATCGATTGAATTGATTTTACATTTCATATTGGTGAGATATTGCAACGATAAAAATAAAATGTTCAACAATACAAATAAACGTCTGTTATAAATGTAAGCTAATATTTGTTTTATGTTGATGGCAAATATTTTCCTCGTCGATCGTAAGATTTCAATTGGCGTTTTTCCTTCTATTCTGTATGCGTTAATGCGATAAGAATCTTAAGTTTTACTTGTGAAGAGTGCTTCATGTATTATAATTGGTTTTATGATAAATTGCGTTTTAAAATAACCAAAGGTAGATAAAACTGAAACCAATCTTTAACGAACAGTTTAGTTTATTACTTTTTCATGCAAAATCGAATTTATATATAAGTAGGTACAGAGATAAAGTGTATCCTTTTAATAATATAAATGCGAAAGTTTGTGGGGATGGATGGATTGATGTTTGTTACTATTTCACGCAAATACTACTGAACCGATTACAATGAAATTTGCTATGTAGGTATCTGAAGATACAGAATAAGACATAGGCTACTTTTTATGCCGAAAATCTCACAGGAACGGGACCTATGCGAGTTTTTCT
Source organism: Colias nastes (assembly GCA_907164665.1). Taxonomy (NCBI): domain Eukaryota; kingdom Metazoa; phylum Arthropoda; class Insecta; order Lepidoptera; family Pieridae; genus Colias; species Colias nastes. The sequence goes on along the minus strand of CAJQZM010032720.1, from coordinate 4,951 downwards.
TTAAAAACAGGGCGAAGCTGCGGGCGGCAATCTAGTTAGTAATATAGGTGTTGGTATTATAATTAATATGTAGTAGTATCTACATAAGCTATTTATCCAGGTACCAAGCGACACCGCGGGTTTCAAGCTAGTATAGTATAGATAGTTATTATAGTTACACATAACCCAGTCGCGCAGTCTCAAGAAGTACCCAAAACCCGGTGGCATGCCGATAGCCGTGTTTAATTACAATAGATAGTCGATGATTTATTGATATTGCACATGATAAGAGATAACGCTGACTTGCTGATAACAGAACATTTTGAAGGGAATGTTTCCATCTAGATGATTCTATGTTTGGGTTTTTATCGAGGATTTTTATGATGTTTCATGTGAAGTGGTTTGGGGTAATTTATATTTGGTTTTTTATCTGTCTTTATGTTGGTGTGGTTAGATAATTTATATGCAAGTACTAAGGAAATAAATGATATCTATTCTCATGATTAAATTAGGTAGGTATATTAATAAAATTTGAATTTAAAAAAAATCCAAATATTTATAAATTGGATTGATAGAAAAAAAAAATAATGTTTCACCTTGTCAATAAAAACCAGCGCAACAATACATTGTAGGATAGTATAAGAATACTCCCACGTGACCAAATCAAAATTTCCCACAATCGATAGGTATAAATCAATAAAAACGAGCAATATATTTAATTTGTCGTGTTACTATCACAAATCGGAACGTTCTCAAATAATGAAGGAATCGAAACACGTCGTAAACTTGTAAATCGTTCCATTACACGACTCCGCTTGTAACAGATTGAGTGATAACGCTGATAACGCTTATCAGTTTGCCAAATATTGCGATTTTTAGCTAACGCTCCGTGAAAAGAAAGACATTCGCAAGCCCGAATAAGTGTATATTATTTATTGTACAAACTAAGTATGACCTATAATGACAAAAAGGCATCATATTTTGTACAAGAGGCGGCCTTATTGATAAACAGCAATCTCTACCAGGCAACCTGGTAAGAAAGGAAAGGGATAGTTTAAAAAATCGATGTGTATATAAATGGTACAATAACAAGATTTGAGGACAGAATCATAGATTAGTAAACAGTTACTACATGAATAGTTATTAATGTTTTTAACTTTTTAGTTTTTAATGTTTTAATGTTTTTAACTTTTTAGTTTGTTAGTTTTCTGTGGCTTGGCCACTACGTTATTGTACCGAAAAAATATATATTATATGGATTAATGGAATACTGGATAATAACTTAAGATAGGTTTTCTTGTGAAAACGATAACTAAAAGGGATGAAATAGACGATGCAAATTTGTATTGAAAATGGTTATCGCGATAATAAGGAGTGTACGGAAAAAGCTGCAAGCAATGAACTAGTAATAAATAACCTAATAGATACATTTACTTCTAACCAACAAAGAGTGTTACTTTCACAGTATTATAATACTTTATAAAGGATTTATGTTATAATTAAACTACCAATATAAGGTAATAGATTTTGTCGCATTCACACGTGAAATTTCACAGGCTTGTTATAAAATTTATGGCGGGTTGTTTGCCCATTAGCATGCCATTAATTATGGAAATGGCTCGTTATAATTATTGGTGGCGTTTTGCGAATTTATTGCTAAACAGAGACCGCGGCTTTGCCTGCAAATACAGAGCATTTGAACGTTTAACGTGATTTATTTAGTATAGGCTCTGTGGAATGTTTACTCTGTCTTTTGTGTGTTATTTTAATGTCACTATAAATGATGTCTCACGAGATTTTGTAGTCGACATTAAAAATCCAACAAAGCATTGAAGTGGTTAACGCTATATCGTAGCACAACAAGGGGTCAGAAGAGGTGAATTACATTAGGAGGGGTGAGGGGACACCCCTTGTGAGAAATTGTAGTCTGCCAAGTAAATGGTTGTGTTTAATGACATTGGAAGTATGAATGCTGGAATTCTGCCACTGCTGGTTGAATGATCTTTTATATCTTGGATCTGTCTAAAATCGTATACTTACATGAATATCCTACTCTGAATATTATTGTTGATGAATTTGGGATGTTTTTACTAGTTCCTTCTATAAGATGTGGATTAAAATGTAGTCTGATATTTTTTTTTCTAGTGTTTAATGTAAAAATGATACCTTTACTTATTTTTTTAAAATTCCAACAACACAACCTAAATATATAATACTACCTACTGCTTATAATGTAAGTATATAAAGATCATAACCAAACATGACCTCAGCTTTAAAAATAATAGCACATGAAAAGGACATCGGAAGTGTAATCATTACGCACAAACAGCTCAACTACTGCAATTTATGTTACAAGTAAATAAGCTCCAATTTATCGAACACCATCAGAATAGCGCCCAAGGAATTTTCGACTCTCGCCTCCCTGTCAACGTAAATTCGTCTCTACCACTTCAAAATTAGGTGCATAATAAAAGTGTAAGTGAAAATTTGCCAGCCATCGATTATTTGGACAAACAAGGCCCGTAATAAATCATCCCAAGCCGACTACCTGGCTCGATCGATATGAAAAAAGACCCTATTTTGAAACAAAGGGAGTGACATTTTCGGACGCACGGAATTTTGATGTTAGTTATTATGCGGTAGCGTTTGAGACCTATAATTATATTATCTTCTATGTAAATAGGGTTATGTAAATTATTTCTAACTGTTATTATTTAATAAATGTTAATTATTACCGTATCCTATTATCACTGGCTTACCCGCGTTTTTATGTGAAATAAATTTATTCAACAAACAAGAAGATTTACACCTGTTTGAATTGAAGTGAAATATTTTTAAAACATAAGTTAGTTTTTCAAACACCTTAAAGTAAAATATATATAATTTAACTAAAAGTTTGCTTTATTCCTAAATAATACGTTTACATAAGGAATCTAATACAATAAGTATGCAATACATCATCAGTTATACATAAATATGAGAAAGTTAAAAAATGGCGGAATGCGGGTTTTATCTCGCCTGTACAGATCTCGGGACTCGCGCAAGGGCCTCGGAGCTAAAAATAAAGTGTCTCCCCAAAAGATCACTTATGCTGCTAAGATAATATGGATGATATTTAATATACGTACCACTATAAGACTGTTTTTACCAATTACCTATTTTAAAATTAATGTTGTTTCATATTTTTTCTAGGACTAATTAAGAAAACTTTTTACCTACTTTAGAGTTACATACTTTATCAGAATAACGAAGATTTCATATATAAATTATAGATATAGATACACTGCACATAAGCCACACGTAAACACATAACATTTCAACATTTCATACTTGTATTTTTTTACAATTGCCATCGTACATTAAATTCCAAGAGAATTAAATTAATTAGTTTAAAATGACCACGTACAACAGATTAAACGCAAACACCTCTTAACGCCTTATAAGAAGCGAAAATAAACAAAATGGATATCCATAAATACTATAAATTCTATAATACATAGTTATATTATAGTCACAAATATTCCGCGTCACATTTTTTGTCCCGGCAGATATTTTAAGACGCACCTGTTCACAGAATGAGATGAAAGATAAAGCCCAGGTATATTTCTATTTTATAAACTCATTGTTTTAAAAATAATTCACTCTGTGACAATTGCAACCTATAAATATTAAATACGTTGCATTATTTTGCGAATTTCAGCAATAACCGTTTGCGAATGATGCAGTTAAATTTTATATTTTTACAACTTGGAACTTTTGAAAGTATACATTGTTTTGCTGAAAGTGTTTTTGCCAATTTCTATGAATATATTTTGCCGGCTTGACAAATTGTTTGATTGCTAGGACAAAAGAAGTAGTTATTTTTATTGGGAAGTTATAATACAATACTGTATCGTACCCTCGTTGAGGATGAATATGTTTTGGAGCAATTTTAAACACTTGTGCCCACCAAAAGCATTGTTAAAGGGAATATTTTTTCATTCATAATTAATTATTCTATCTTGTGCACGTATAGATAGTTGAAGTATAAATGTTATCATTTATGTATCTCGTTATAATAACTGAAAAGATAAAACAACTCCGTTATTTAATTTAATCTAAAATTAGACACTTATCTTCATTTGACGTTTTGGGGCATCACTAGGTTATCTGATGGTCACATTATCTCGAAATGCATAAATCTTTAATTCTAAATAACTGTAGAGTTGAATGTAACATACTGTTGCAATAACTCATCTGCAACAATAAGCATATGAAACAAAGCCGTATTAAAATTAAACAAATAAAAGAAAGCTGGAAGAAAAGACGTCTTGGTTTCTCTGAGATTAATCTTCATTAACGTTCAGGATAAAAGCTTAGTAGGTACTTTCTAGATTATGATATAAAACGCGCAGAAAATTTAATTGGTATGTCCATTATAATTTTTTGTATTATATTCTTTGAACAACGAGGGACTCCGACTTATCAATAAAAATATGAGCTATTGGATTAAGATGGTTTATTAAGAGAAATAATTTTAATTAATAGGTCAAGATATTATCCATTGTTATGAATTTCTTATCATATTTAATTATAATTTGATGACATCTTTGTTCTTCGGCGAAATAAAATCTTATCTATATTTTATAAACTTGTTTTTCTTTGAAAGTAGTAGATTTTTATCCACACAGTTAGATATAATATGCGAAATATTGTCGTTATATGAAAATAATAAAGTAAAACTTATTTGCCAAATACATTTTGAACCCTCGTTAAAGTTTAAATTAACCGTAAAATTGTTTACAAAACTATTGACCTGAATTGTTTAAAATATGGCCGCTTCAATCACCTGTTGATAATATCATAATTCATAACAATGCATTTGTTTTGAATGTGTAGTTTATGCTATTATACTAGAATAATTATAAATTAGAAATCATACACAAGTGAATAAATTCACTTTTAAATAGAGCGATGTACACGGATTTTTTTT